>OVBE01008721.1:0-16848 GCA_900406425.1 Iberis pinnata | reverse complement strand
CCTACTCGCAGATGATAACGGTGAATGACCATCTCTACAACCACTATATAATGGCCTTTTCACTGCGTTTAACATATCAAAAAACTGCCGGGCTTCTAAGTTTGGTTCTTTAANAGGTGCCCCAACATCTAATTTCGTTCTAGATTCCTCTATCCTATTTGTCACTGAAATGCTACCGCTACTACTAGCAACAATATGATCAGGTCGTTCTCCATGTAAGTACCAAACCTTATAAGTCGGAAAAAAACCATTCATATACAAATAATTCAAGACTATGTCTACCCTAACATGATAATTATTCTGACATAAAGCACATGGACATATTAACTTACGACTACTGCCCCGAGGTTGGCTACACGCTAATTCCATGAATTCCATCACACCATTCGCATATTTCTCATTCAAAATATTTGTCTCCGGATTCACCCTCTCACCATCCATCCACGATCGAAAATAAGGAGGACTAGCCATTTTAGAACTTTAAATGTTTGTGAATTTGTGTGTGAAATAATGGAAGGAGAAGGTTTTGTTTATATAGAGAATTTTCTGACGGGTTTCTGACGGGTATACCCGTCAGAAAAATCAAATCTATCTGTTGGCAACGGCTATTAACTGTTATATTAAACCGGGCAAAATTTTTGATGGGTTTCTGACGGGTCCCACCTATCATAAACTTTCGGTCACAAATGCCGTCAGAATTTTCTGACGGTCTTGTTTTCTGTCACTAAATCCGTCATAAATATCTGACGGATTTAATCCGTCAGATATTTCCGTCAGTTTCGCTCCCTTTTTCTTGTAGTGGTAGTTTTTATTCAAATGTATGCGAATATTAGGGTTTAGGTAAGAATTTTTTTTTTTTTTTCCGACTCAACTTATTTACTAAAATTTAGTAGCAATTATTTTTTGTTTTTTTNAGTTTTTATTCAAATGTATGCGAATATTAGGGTTTAGGTAAGAATTTTTTTTTTTTTTCCGACTCAACTTATTTACTAAAATTTAGTAGCAATTATTTTTTGTTTTTTTAAAAAAAAATGATTTTGTATTGTTATTTAGAACAGAGAATGGTATGTAATGGCATAAAACCAAAAATCATATTAACATTTTAACTAATTTCATGTACTTTTATAGATTTCAGGTATTTTAATCAATTTTGGATACATACGGGTCTTTGTTAGTCGAATCTATCGAGATCCAAAAATTTCGGGTATAAATGGATTCTCATAGTGTTGACCGGACCCGAATCCGACCCCAAAGCCGACATGACCCGACCCGACCTAACCCAAAAATTTTCCGGTCTTATATGGATAGCAAACTCTTACAACCAAAAAATTCAAACACGAAAATTTTGATCTGCATCCGACCTGAAAATCTGAACGTCTACACGTATCTTAATAAAGTTTACCATCTAAAATAACAAGAAGAAATTACATTGATTCAAAGTTTACAAAGTGACTTGAGAAACATGAGGCGATTAGTAAGGTGAAAACTTTGATATTCAGATATTTCCTTTGTTAATTGCGGGACTTGTTTTTTGCTAGACCTTTTTTTCTTTCATCAACCTCTTTCCAATATATCAATATATAATGAGTTGGGCTTTCATGTTGATCCGAATGAATCCTGGTGGAATTGCCACATATGAAATTGAGAATGATTTTGCAAAGAAATAGCCCACTTGTTTCTCGAGAAGAGATGGGAAACATGCTCAATATCATTTGATTGAATAGTCGACCCTGCTCCTTGTTACCCGTTTAAGAGGATGATCACGAATACGATAAAAAGGCACAACAACAAATTTAAAGTCCTGACGTACGATGGGATAGAAGTTCCGCATAAATACTTAACTACCTTTACCATAGCGATCGAGCGAGCTAATTCGCAGAATGGGAGAGATATGACGGGCTCTTCCAGTTGTTCCTCAAAATTTTGAGCAGAGCAGCACTCAGCTAGTTCTCCACTTTGACACTGAACTCTATCGGAAGTTTTCAACAGCTCTCCGCGATTTTCATCAAGCACTACTCGATGTTTATCACAAAGAAAACCAGCAATATCTACATACCATCAATGCTTCAAATTCCTGACCGTTACCGGAACCCATGTTATCAGCGAAAATCAAAAAGCCGACCGAACGTGCTTTCTCATCGAACATAAGAAACTAGGGAAAAACCGTCTTATATCAATTACAACACCTAGGGGCACCAAAACTAGGACGTCGGATATCATCACGAGAGAACCCCTAGATGCGAGCCTATCGAACAAGATATTATCAACGAGGAGAAACCAGATAGAACGATAGGCATTAACAATAATCTCACCAGCGAGCTATGTGAACAACTCATCGTCTTTTTGAAAACAACGCCTCGACATTCAAATGGTTAATGGACAACATGAAGGGAAAAGATCCCACAATTACCTGTCACAAACTGAATGTAGACCCTACTTTCAAACCCATAAAGAAAAAGTAGAGAAAATTAGTCGTCGAGCGCTCTCAGGCAGTAAATGACGAGGTCAATCGACTCTTAAATACCAAGAATGGCTAGCAAATCATATAGTCATGAAAAAGAAAAACGGAAAGTGGCGAATATGCATCGACTTTATCGACCTTAACAGAGTTTGTCCAAAAGATTGTATCATGGTGCCGCACATCAACCGCCTCGTGGAAGCAACCGCAGGAAACGAGCTACTCTGTTTCATGGATGCCTTTTTGGGGTACAACCAGATAATAATGCACCGCGATGATAGGGAAAATACATCATTCATCACAGATCATAGCACGTACTACTACAAAGTCATACCATTTGGACTCAAAAACGCAGGAACGACCTACCAACGGTTGGTGAACCGCATTATCGCAACCCACCTCGGTCATACAATGGAAGTCAATATAGAAGACAAACTCGTAAAATCCATCATCGCCAATGACCATATTCGACACCTGCTGTTTCAGCATACTCAACCAACATGAAGCTCAATCCATCCAAGTGTACATTCGGAGTTACGTCAGGAGAATTCCTCGGTTACTTAGTCACCAAACGAGGTATCGAAGCCAACCCTAAGCAAATAACAGCCCTCACTGGCCTACCCTCTCCCAAAACTCCCAAGGAATTCCAACGTCACACTGGCCACATCGCCGCGCTGAATCGATTCATCTTTCGTTCAACTGATCGATGTCTCCCTTTCTATCAGTTACTAAATGGGAACATAAGGTTTGAATGGGATGGCGAGTGCAAAAAAGCGTTCCAGTAGCTAAAACTGTATATCTTGCAACCACCCATATTAGCAAAATCAGACAAAGGTGAAACACTCTTCTTTTATATCTCAGTGTCCACGGTCACGATAAGAGGCATTCTCGTCAAGGATGACCGCATCGAGTAGCGCATAATTTTCTACGTCAGTAAAACCTTTACAGTGGAAAAACTAAAATACTCGATCATGAAAAAGCTCGCATTCGCGATCATCACCACTGCGAAAGCTACGCTCTTACTTTTAGTCCCATCCCATCATCGTATTGATAACCTACCCAATCTGCACCATCCTACATAGCCCAACACAGTCTGAACGAATGTGCCATCAAGCTTAGCGAATACGACATAGAGTATCGCGGACGTACGAGCACCAAAATCCAAGTACTGGCTGACTTCATCAGAGAAATAGCATTCGAGTTCGTGGGCAACAAAGCAAGCAACAAAATTTGGAAGCTATACGTCGACAGATCCTCCTGCAACCAGGGCGTTGATAGTGGGATTTTTTATTTCCTAAGGAGATCAATTCCCCATCATTGTAATATAGATGAGGTGTCAATCCAAATGGGTGTGCACTAGCAATCAAGATTGCAATGGATACTTATAAGTCAAGCTAAACAATAAAAAGGGGTGGTTTTCTAACAGATCCTAAGTGAAGTGAAACATGCTAGAACTAAAAAGCATAAACAGAACAAAATGCATAAGAAGCTAAAAATGCTAAAAGGTAAAAACAGAGGAAAAAGCAGAGAAGGGAATGATGTAATCAAGTGTAAAGCAGTTCCTGAGGACAAAGGGTAATCAACCAGAGATCCTTCCCAATCTACCTAAGCACCTAACATACCTCACACAATAATGAGCTATCCCTAGATGATAGGTTCATAAGTAGCCAAGTCCAATCCCTTGATATATGGAATCAACCTAAGCAATCACCAAACATAACTCCCGTTAACGGTGCACTACCTAGAAGGCATTAAGAACCAACCTACCAAAACCAAAAAGCCCCCTAGACATTCAACCCCTTAGGATGAGATGCATATCCTAAGAATCTAAGGCGTTGCGTAAGGATGAGCTAACCTCTAAAATCACCATGATCAGACATTCCATTGAACGCTTTTTGGGCGCTTGAATGCCCAAGATCAGATTTCGATTGGTGTGAAAGAAACCAACATTAAGCACAATGAAACAGAAGGGATGTATATTCAAACAAGCTTAGATGATAAAGGTGAGATTAGGACATCAACCCTACTTTACCCCATCCTCAGGAACTTCAGGAGACTACTCACTACTCAGGGAAATGAAAATAGGAAAATCAGAAATGAGAACTTCAAAGCTAAACATAATGATCAAAGGTTAAACATCAAGAACACTAAGAACTCATACCCAGAAAAGCAAGAACAACAATGGAACAGTAACAAACCCAGAAAATGATCAAAGCTTAAAACAGAAGATTAAAAGCAAAAACAGAAGATCAATATGAACCAGATAAACAACAACCTAAAACTAAGCAGAAAAGTAAAAGAAAACAGTAGATTATCATAAACATAAAAGATTTTGGGTTCTTACACCAAGAACACCAATAACAACAAAGGAAATGAAAACCTAAGACAAAAACCTAAAAAGGAAACAAAAAAAAAATTTGGCTAAAAGGAGGTGTTTTAGGGCTTTTATAGTGTCCAGAGAAAAGTCTTAAATCTCTCTAGACAAATATTAATCATTGGCTTGGATCTTGGATCAGATCCATTCCGGATTTGAGTTGTTCGAGTTGGAGCATGCTTGGATCGAGCTGAGAAGAATGCGTGATCGATCCATGTTGAGATTGGGATCGATCCAAGGTTGAAGCTGGTTTGAGATTGAGATCGATCCGGAGGTGAAGTTGGGATCGATCCGTAGGTGAGAGTGAGGGATCGATCCAGGCTTGGGCTGAGATCGATCCAGTTGTGTCTTGGGATCGATCCATTCTTTATCCTGGGATCAATCCAGGTTGAGTGTTGAGATCGATCCAGTCTTGTCTTGCGATCAATCCAGGTTGAGTGCTGAGATCGATCCAATATTGCCTTGGGATCGATCCATATTGAGTGCTGAGATCGATCCAGTCTTGTCTTGGGATCGATCCAGATCGAGTGCTGGTCCATTCCATACTTTCTGCTCCTTTTCTGAATTCTCACAAAACCTTCATGAAAACTCCTAAAAGTCCTGAAAAATCTCCAAAATGCGTGCATATGCGAATTCTAATGTAAAAGTCCTAAAAATCACAAACTTAATGAAAACAACTATAAATGTGATGTATGCACGCCTAAAGACCTCAAAATTGATGTTAAATGACTTCTAAGAACCATGAAATTTCAGAGCCATCAACTCCCCCAAACTAAATTCTTGCTTGTCCTCAAGCAAATAATTCAGAAGTCTGAGAGTGAAGTTTGAAAATGGGAACTCATAACCAAAACATGCTGCTAACACATATAATATTAATGTCCTGGTTACTAGTTCTAGAATGCAGTCCTAAGCTCATCCTACTTAAAAACCTTAGCCATACTGATCACAGTTCATCACACATCAATTCTAACTTCCACAATGCATTGAAATTCGTTTGCTCCTTTAACATTAATTAATCAGGAACCATGGATCAAGTTATGTGCCTTCAATGAACTCATTTGGTCAAGGACATATTAAGGAGTAAATATGACCCCTTCATGCAATGGTTAATAATTCCGAACAAGGGTTCTCTCAAAAGAGAATGAGCTTTAGCATAAGGCTAAAGGTAGGAACACTTAGATGCATACAGAAATAGAACCCCATCTACCCAATGCTAATGAAACCTAAGTTTCCTGATTCTACCCAGTAAGGAGTCCTAAATCTACCCTTTTGAAACTCAAAGTAATCATACCCATTCACATTCCCCATTTTTCATCTTTTCCTTGTTACACTTAGGAGAGACTTATTTCTTAAATAGTTGCTAGTTGTTTCATGAACTTTTTACTTAAACACTTATGGCTTTATACCTTTTCATTTATACTATCCTTTGGGTTTTATCCTTTTGAATTCATTGTCATATACTTTCTCTTATTCTGCACTAGCCATACTTCTTTTTGCATATCATTGTTCCCCCAAAATTTTCACTAGCATATTCTGATTTTTTTTTTTCATTTCTCTCTTAAGGTTCTTTCTTAACATTTCCTTTTTACAAACTACCAATACCCTTTCATTTTTTCCACTCAAACCAACATTCTAAATTGAATCTCACATAGTCCTATCTAGTCCAAAAAGCATGGACTATAACTACATGAGACCCTATTCCTATCTGCTCGAACCTAACACATTCTACCAAGCTAATTCCATAAAAGTCCTGCCACTCAGTAGTAAATTCAGAGTTTGAAAGAAGGCAAGGTTCAAGGGTGGGGATTCTACTTGGATTAACAAGAGTGGTCAAAGGTAGAAGATAACCCATATATGTATATACTATCCATGAGTACATATTAAACACACAAACATGATAATTAAATATTCAAATTCAAGTTCTAATAGGTAGGAACAAACTTCAACTCACAGCATGCTTCAGGAGACAAATGGTCATGCAAGTTCACATTCCAAGCAAGGTGCAGTTTTACTTCAGACAATCTCATGATGCATTAGACAACTAATAACCAAGGCACTAACATTTTCTGAGAAAACAACATACTTACCAGGTTATCATCTTCCTAGTTCCCTATGCATGTGCAACTACATGAAAATGCAGCATCTTATATGTAGCTATATAAAATGCAACTACAATGACACTCTGTTTTTGAAGAATGGTTTTTAAAAAAAATTCAAATTTCTATGGTTTTTACATGCTAATAGATGCTATGTAATTGCTAATGCAAAGTGGAGACAAAGGAACAAACAAGGAAATTTTTCATTCATAGCAGGTCCTCCGAATCCTCCCCCAAACCTGAATTACACAGTCTATGTGTAAACCAAATTTTGGATCGGACTCAAGGAAGGACAGATGGTGAAAGAGCATAAACACGTAAAAACATGCATAAACGAAAAATGGGAACATATGGAGGTGCAGCGGATCATACAGTGGTTGTTTGGAGATGACTTCAATTACTCCCAAATTGGGAGTTGGATGAATCCTCGTCCAAGGAGAGGTTTGAAAGGTTGTCTGAGTAAGATTCCAGGTATGGCACTTGGTTGACGATGGCTTGATTGGTAGAGTAGTTGTGGTTGAACATGATGTTCTCGCTCCTCTGGAGAGACGTTCTTCTACTGTTCGGGAGTAAGATGATCCGATTGGTGTCGCTTGTTCTCTTGAATTGGTAGCAGTACTGTTCGTCTATTCTCCCCACTACGAAATGAATGTCCTTTAAATGATTGTAGTCTAATAACCTCGAGGCCTGATCAATCTTTCTGAGGTAGACTTGGGTATGCTGAAGGATAGGAGTGATCCAGCCTCATACTCGTATTTGAGGTGCTCCCCTTTCTTGTGAAATCCAAGTGGGATCTTGAAATTTTGACAGTTGTCTGAGAAATAGCTTAAGAGGACAAGGTCTCCTTTCATAGAGGGTTGTGAACAAGGATTCATCTTGGAGGACGCCCCTAACATGTGAGGCAATGCCTAAACTCAAGAACTTCATCTCTTCTCCCAAAATGTAGCTTGTATCTCGCCTAGTAAAGAAAGAGTTTGTGAGGATTTGGTGCACATAACGGATTGCTAGGTGGCGAATAAGGGCGCTCTTGGTCTTCCCGTCTTTGTAAAATTTGGATCCAATTATCCTCCAAATGAGTCTAATCTCATTTGGAGTGTCTTCGAATTTTGCTGGTTGAGATTTCGTAGCGTGAAGACCGTAGATATATTCCAACTCACTTAAAGTGATTGTGTGAGTTTTCCCGTAGACATCCTTGAAGGTTATAAATCCACCCTTGCTCCTATCATACCCGCTCTCCTTGAAATATCTCACTTTTAGGGAGGCAAGGAAAATGCACGTCGGTTGTTGATAAGCTTTGAAATCCATGTTAAGTACACTCGGTATTCCCATGTTCCTTAGAATGTTCTTTACTTGCTCCAAGATCTCGAAACTCCTCAAGATTTCTTCATTGGGGAAAGTTGATCTTGTGAACTCGGCCTGCATCAGGACTTGGTAAATTTCTAAGTCTGAAAGTACGTTTTACATGGTTGCACATGAAAGATCAATAAACAATTTTGGGAAATTAGCAACTTTTCAACAGATGACAGTTCCTACCACTTAACAAATACAAGTTTCACACACTCATCATGCATAACTCTTAAATCACATTCTTATCTTCATTAATAACTTGCAACATGTTTCTTAAAAAATTTCAGAGATTCATGAAAAACCAAAAATTTCGTAAAAATTCAGAAATGATAGAACCGAAACCGAATAGAAGATGCTTAAAGGGTTGATGAGTTTTTGAGCTCAAATCTTCAGGAAACGATTCAAGTCAAAGGATTTCTGTAGTGAAAGTTATTAGAGTTATGATGAAAGATAGCGATGGAGATACTCCTTTAAATATAGGGGATGACTTGAATTGTTGTGGTTGAGAGGAGTTGTGGATGTTTGTGGTTGAGGAGTAAAGTAGTAGTTGTGGAAGAGGGTTAAAGTGGAGGTTTGTGGAGGAGGGTTAAAGAGGAAACATTGATGTGATGGGAGCGTGGTTGTGTAAGAGAAATGATGGGGTGGATGTGATCTTTTGTCCATAGGGTAAAGAAGGTTAGTGGGCAAGTGGGCAAGTGGAGATGATCCTTTGTCCATGAGTAAGAGAAGCTTGGTTTAATTTTAAAAAATACTCCCAATAGATCGAATGGACTCCTTGGCTCGATCAAACTTTAAAGAACGGCTCGGTTACGGTACGAGCATGTGGATCGATCTCGGCGTGTAGGTGTGGATTGATCCAATGTTGAAGGTCCGGATTGATCCATGTTGTTGCGGCTCGGTCTCCATCAATCCAAATGTTGATAACGGATCGATCCAAACAAAGTGGATCGATCGCTTGTCGAGCATGGCTCGATCTTGGGTAAAGAAATGGATCGATCATCGAACGTGGGTGGATCGATCATGACTTGAAGCATGGCTTGATCAAAATTATGTTTATCGCAGGTGGTCCATATCCCATTTTTCTTCTCTTTGCAAGGTTCCCGAAACTTATCCCGTAAGTACCTAAAACACCAAAACCAATTAAAACTAAATTGCATTAAACCAAGTACTGGAATTAAAAAGCATTGAAATTTAAATATATACAGGGATATACATGGGACTTCCTCCCAAGTGAGCTTGTTTTTAAGTCACTGAGCTTGACTTCCTGTTTTTAGGATTAATAACCTGAGACGGCTCTCCAAAGAGAACTGAGGTCTTTTATGAGAAAGCTCTTTCGTCATTGTTCTGATCAACCTTGTAGTTCAACTTAGGTGTTTCATCAACTTCCAAAGCAAGTATAATGTCTTCACCGGAAAGTATTTCCTTGATCATGAAGTTATTGAAACATAGTGGATCCACATTTCCTAGATAATACTTGAACCTTTTGTTAAGTAAAAACACTTGGTCTCCATTCTTGATCTCCAAGGTTCGGGTGTGAGGTTCCAAATTTTTTCCAGAAATTAGAGTGTTTGAAGGTGGTTTTTGAGGTGGTACACGTTTAGGTTGGGGTTTGAACTCAGGACTTCTTTTTCCTATATCCGTCATATTGTTTTCAACCTTTGACATTACCAATGTTATGATTTCCTTCAACTCCAAAGAAACTCCTTTATATGGTTCCTTGATAGGCTTGAAAGCTTCATGGTGCATTCCAGACTGTGTTGGTTCCTTTTCCAATCCATCTTCAACTGCTTCACTGATTGAGTGCCTATTCTTTGGATTGTCTTCATTCAGTTCCTTCACAGAGAATAGCTGACCTTGGACAATGAGCTTCTTAGTTTTGTTCCTGATGTTGAAAATCATTTGCGGACCTCTTCCTACGTCTAGCTTGATGTGATCTTTCTTGACGTTGATTACAGCTCCAACCGTTGCTAGGAACTGTCTTCCAAAGATTAATGGATCCTTAGGCTCTTCATCCATCTCTAATACCACAAAGTCTGTGAGGACAAAGGGTAAACAAGCAGAGATCCGTCCCAATCTACCTAAGCACCTAACATACCTCAAAACAACAATGAGAAATCCCTAGACGATAGGTTCATAAGTAACCAAGTCCAATCCCTTGATAAATGGAATCAACCTAAGCAATCACCAGACCTAACTCCCGTTAACGGTACACTACCTAGAAGGCATTAAGAACCAACCTACCAAAGCCAAAAAGCTCCCTAGACATCCAACCCCTTAGGCTGAGATGCATATCCTAAGCATCTAAGGCGTTGTGTAGGGATGAGCTAATCTCTGAAATCACCGTGATCTGACATTCCATTGAACGCTTTTCTGGCGCTGGAATGCCCAAGATCAGATTTTGATTGGCGTGAAAGAAACCAACATTAAGCACAATGAAACAGAAGGGATGTATATTCAAACAAGCTTAGGTGCTAAAGGTGAGATCAGGACATCAACCCTAGTCTACCCCATTCTCAGGAACTTCAGGAAACTACTCACTACTCATAGAAATGAAAATAGGAAAAACAGAAATGACAACTTTAAATCTAAACATGATGATCAAAGGTTAAACAGCAAGAACACTAAGAACTCAAACACATAAAAATAGGAACAACAATGGAACAGTAACAAACCCATAAAATGATAAAAGCTTAAAACAAAAGATTAAAAGCAAAAACAGAAGATCAATATGCACAAGATAAACAACAACCTAAAACTAAGCTGGAAAGTAAAAGAAAACAGTAGATTAGCATAAACTTAAAAGATTTTGGGTTTTTACACCAAGAACACCAAGAACAACAAAGGAAATGAAAACCTAAGACAAAAACCTAAAAAGGAAACAAAAACAAGACTTGGCTAAAAGGAGGCGCTTTAGTGATTTTATAGTGTTCAGAGAAAAGCCTTAAATCGCACTAAAGACAACACCCATCATTGGCTTGGATCTTGGGCCAGGTCCATGTGGAGATTGGGATCGATCCGGAGGTGAAGTTGGGATCGATATGGGATCGATCTGGAGGTGGGAGTGAGATCGATCTAGGATCGATCCAGGCTTGGGCTGAGATCAATCCAGTTGTGTCTTGGGATCGATCCAGTCTTTGTCCTGGGATCGATCCAGGTTGGGTGCTGAGATCGATCCAGTCTTGTCTTGGGATCGATCCAGGTTGAGTACTGAGATCGATCCAGTCTTGCCTTGGGATCTATCCAGATTGAGTGCTGAGATCGATCTAGTCTTATCTTGGGATCGATCCAGATTGAGTGCTGGTCCATTTCACATTTTCTGCTCCTTTTCTAAATTCTCAAAAAACCTTCCTGAAAACTCCTAAAAGTCCTGAAAAATCTCAAAAATGCGTGCATATGCGAATTCTAATGCAAAAGTCCTAAAAATCACAAACTTACTGAAAACAACTATAAATGTGATGTATGCACGCCTAAAGACCTCAAAATTGATGTTAAATGACTTTTAAAAACTATGAATATTTAGAGTCATTAGGCGTCAGCATTAGCATCCAACTCGAGTCACCGACAGGCAAAATCTTGGAGAAATCTTTCCACCTAGGTTTTACCGCGTCCAATAATGAAGCAGAGTACAAAACGATAATCGATGTCTATGCCTTGCGAGAAGCCTTGGTTCAGATTCATGCCTACTGTGATTCCCAGTTGGTCGGCAATTAATTCAACAAAGAGTACGACACCAACAGAGAGTACCACCGAGGCGTTAGCCGAAATCGCATCAGAGACAAAGGAGCGAAGAGATATTCCCATCAAAGTGATCGAGCATCCAAGGATACACCCTGACGTCGTTGTAACGATTAGCACTGATCAGGCCGCAAACATGGACATCGATGAGACCATCACCAACAACTGGCGAACCGAACTACTCAACTACCTACTCACAGGCGCTGTTCCAAACGATAAATGGCAGGCACGCCGCCTCAAGGTACGAAGTGCAAACTACACTACACTCGGCCATGCCTTATATCGAAAAAGTGTGCACGGAATACTCCTGACTTATCTCAATAAAGATGAAGCCACAAGGATCATGGCCGAAGCTCATGAAGGCGCGGGCGGTAACCACTTCGGAGGATGTTCTTTTGCCCTTCGGATAAGACGACATGGACAGTATTGGCCAACTATGACCACCGATTTCCACGACTACGCCAAACGCTATGAACAGTTTCAACGGCATGCACCGCTCAACCACGAACCCACTGAACTGCTCAGATCAGCGGTAACCCCATACCCATTTACTGTTGATATCGAGATTGTCACCCTGATCAAGGACCCGATTTAAAAATTTGACCCGGTATATTCCACTTTAAGTACGATGACATATTCATGGACCTCAAGCTAAGCTCCTTAGTATGGGCCCGCACAGCCCAAGACGAGTTCACCTCGGCGTGAGGCGGCAAAATAGAACTTAAGAAAATCTTAGTAAAAAAATATTTCCAAATATTGTTTAAGGAATATTTTCAAGTACTTAGGAAGAATATTATGTAAATATATTTAACTTTGTTGTGTTGGATTCTTGGTTCAACATGTACAAATGTTAATGCTACCCTATTGAAGATAACTTAGTATCTCCATGTTTCAATAAAATTTAGAATGCAAAAGACATAATTTAAGTTTCTATATAAATGGAGCAAAAATAATTTAAGTATAAGTAAGAAATTTATAAACGATTTAGAAGTTAGTGTTTACAATATATGTATAACTATTTTTTACATAGATAATACGCCCGGATTTGATTTCTAGATCACTATGTCAATCAATATTAATTTAAACCAAATATCAATTTATAAATTTAATAAAACAGTGATCGTGTTAAATCAAATACTATGAAATTACATGTTAAGTTTCTTTCTTCACCTTTTTTTAGCTATTTAGATTTTTAAAAATAATTTGTTAAGAAAAATAATAAATGCATTAAAACCTAGCTATGACTGCAATGAAATATTGATTAGTTTCTTTCGTCACCAACTTAAAAATATTTAAATTAAAATTAAATCGATTGTACATTATAAATGCATATAAAACTATCTATGGCTGAAATGAAATATACCTTAAGAATCATATTTTTAACAAAATTAAGAGAATTCGAAAGAAAGTGTAAAAGTACACTATATATAGTTTAATATAATTATCTAGTTATATTTTTTTATATAACTATTAATGAATTGTTAAGATTTGAGTAGCTTCTCAAAATTTTATATCATACGTTGGTCCATTTATATATAATTATGGATTGTTTATTACTTTATTAGTTTTCAAATGTCTCCTAACCTCCTCTACTTTGGTCATTCATTTCATTTCTTCACTTGGCTTCTACTGAAAAAACACATTTCTTCCATGATATCCACATCAAAGAAATAGAAAAACTTTCAAAACGGTAACCACAAATCAATTATGTCTAACGAAATATAATGCCGAATAGTTAATGACAAACATATACACTACTAATTTTGTGATACCTGAAGGAATGAAATTTTCACAATGATTGATACTTTTAGAGCAGTACAACAGATGTAAGAAGTTACAATATCTGACATTGTTTAAGTCATTAATCATTCAAACCACACGATAGTCTATAGCCACTTTCTTTAAAATATGATTTGTAAGATTTACTAAACATCAAATATTTTGGGGGAACAAATCTGCAATTACGATTATAGGTCGCATATTTTTTATGTCAAGAAATTGTTGTCGATGTGCAATCATTATGTATTTGGCAATCCAAAATATGCACAAACCAATCAACCCCAAACTACCTAGGAAAAAAATTGGTAAAACTTCTATACATAATAACATAAAATGTTATTTTTATAGTATATTATACTTCAAAATTTATATATATTCATAATTATGTACAAATTTTATTTGGTGTAGAAAATCAATCACCTTCACTGTTAAAGATACCAATAACAACATGGCGATATTTTATTTCTTCTGTTTTTAGAAAAAGAAGATTTTACTACAAACACATATGCATGCACTGATCACGAGGTAAGTTTTATATAATCACAATTATATTTGCCTAAAAAACGTTCTTTCTCTTTAATAAGACTTTCAAACACATACAGAAAAATGGATCGTGTATTCAAGTACCATATGATATTTGAGATACTAGTATTGGAGCAATGTTTTGGTTCCATATACAGATAACACCAACCAATTATTTCACCCCAGTGTGAGAGCAGTTGCATGGTACTAGCATTTTGTAGACGTAGTTTGGTTATTCCTATTTATCTATATCTATTGGTGGAGAGGTATATGAAGGAACGGAATAGTGGATTAGAAAATGAAAGCTCGAAGACAAAGAGAACCGGGCTTTTCCAAATAATTACTGCACCTTTTCCACTCTCTTTGATTCTCATATACAATAAATTCGATTCCACTTTTGTACCACATCTCTCTTTATTCTGGCACATAAATGAAGGTGTTCCTCGAAGAGATTATGACATATCATGTTTGCCAAGAAATGACCTGAAATTTGATCTTGGTCTATTTTAGATTGTTCCTTTTAATCGTAATCAAAGATGTTTTCTTGTTTGTTGTTTCTTTTCTGAGCAAATTGAAGAACCTAATGGACCAAAATCATCCTACAAAAGATATCGGAACACCAAAATTAGAAAGAAAGAAAGTAGAGCTTATTATGAAAGTTCCCCGTTAAAAGTGCAAGCTTAAAAATTTATACAAAAAATGGAATATGCTTTTTGTAAGACATGTCTACATATTACTATTCACAATAAGTAAGAAATTCGTTGACCAAGTGAAGATTATGGTGATGACAAGTTTGCAACCACCAAACTCGGTAAAGGGTGTTTAAAGCTTTTTAAGACATTAGGGTTCTATAGGATATTTCGCAAGGTTTTCTTGGAGATTACTAGGCCACTAATACAAATCTTAAGCAAAGATGTGGCTTTCGTATTTGATTAGAAATACCTTGAGGAATTCTTGATGCTGAAAGAGGCTCTAGTGACCGCGCCCATAGTCCAACCACCAGATTGGAATTTACAATTTTAGGTCATGTGCGATGCAAGTGACTACGCGGTTGGAGCCATTTTGGGGCAAAGAAATTGGAACTTTACAAACAGGAATGAGATGTTACAACACTTTAACTTAGAAGCAGAAGTATTTGATGTGTGGGCATCTATATCATGGGACTATTCACTTCTTCTCATGGAAACCAATACATTCTAATGGCGGTGGATTATGTTTCAAAATGGGTGGAAGCTCTTGCGAGCCCCACTAATGACGCCAAGGCTGTGCTAAAGATGTTTAAAAAGTGATTTTCACAAGATTTGGTATACCACGAGTGGTTATTAGTGATGGGGGATCTCACTTCATCAACAAATTTTTTGACAACCTTTTGAAGAAACATGGTGTGAAGAATAAGGTTACCACTCCTTACCATCCTCAAACAAGTATCCAAGTGGAAATCTCCAACCGATAAATCAAATCTATACTAGAGAAGGAGGTTGGAAAAAAAAAGAAAAAAAGGATTGGTCCACCAAGCTTGACGATGCGCTATGGGAATATAAGAAGACATACAAGACACCCATAAGAACTACATCTTTCAATCTTGTCTATGGAAAGTCTTTATCATTTTTCGGTTGAGATTGAGCACAAAGCTTTTTGGGCTACTCAATTATTGAACTATAACATAAAAACCCCGTAAAGTCGGTTGGTCCAATTGAACCACCTCGATGATATAAGGGGTTCCTCCTACGAGAACAAAAAAGTCTACAAGGCATGTAGCGGGGAAAGAAGTGATAAGAATATCTTACCAAGGGAGTTCAAGGTAAATGACCAAAAGTTGCTCTTCAACTCTATACTCAAGTTATTTCCAGGAAAGTTGAGATCTAGATGGTTGGGATCCTTTCGCATAAAGAAAGTAAAACCGTATAAAGCAGTAGTGCTTTGAGATGTCAATGGTGAACACTTCACGGTGAATGGCCAGCGCCTTAATTTATACCTTGCAGATGAGACCATGCCAAGCAAGGGAAAGTTGATGATCTGTTTAGCCTTTCTCACAACAAATTTCTGAGGAACTTTTTATCATCTTTCACAACTTTCTCAAGCTCTTTTCCACTTCTAAGCATTATGTAAAATGTTTCCTTGCATTTTCTTCCGGTTTATCTGGTATTATTCCCATGGATCTCTTTGATGAAGAGGCGGTTTGAGAAACTTGGTTGTCAAGAGATTTGACATGAGAGGCAAAAGTTTCAAACTTCCCATTAAAATCATTGTACATGTTTTCTAGCTTTGTGTTCATGTCAATGGTACTTTTTTTTGTTCTTCAAGGAATTGTTGCAACATTAGCTTCACCTCACTATCTAATGCAGTTTGAGCGGAAGAAGAACCCCCTTGAGCTTTGTAAGGGGCTTGGTAGGGCGCTTGGTAAGGTAGTCTTTGTTGGAGTAGTAGCCCCTCTAGTCTGGAACCCTTGGTTAAAAGGCCTTGGTTGGAAAGGTGGCCCTTGTGGAAACCCGTATTTTGACAAGATTTTTTTTCCGTTTTGTATTTATATTTCGGTT
>OVBE01008720.1:187-16848 GCA_900406425.1 Iberis pinnata | reverse complement strand
GAGAAAGGTTTTGAAGTACCTTTGCTCTTCACCTTATACTCAATTCCATCTCCAACCTATGCTTGAGGAATCAAAGTCACCTTAGAATTCTTGTTGATCTTCTTAAGTTCACCTTACCCTTTTTTAACCTTTGAGGTTGCACTCTTGGTTGAGATTCGAGCTTCTTTGTGCAAGACTTCAGTAACAGCACCTTTAGGATTGGATTCGACCTGAGATTCATGCGCCACCTTTTCTTCCTTCATCATAATGATTCTAGAGGCACTGTTATAGGGTACTACTAGATAGTAGTATCTCTTCTTAATGTTTGTGAGTTAGATGCGCTGCTTAGGCATATCGATAACACCCCCTACATATGCTAGAAAAGGTCTTCCTAGAACCAGTGACCCATCTGAATTACCATTTGTATCTAAAATATGAAATTCTAGAGGAACCAGATAATCTCCAAATTGTACCATCACATCATAGAAGAATCCATTTAGGATATAATCGAGTTATTAGCAAGTGTAAAAGAAATCCTCGATGGTATAATACCTCGTAATCCCAATTTCTCAACGACAAGTTTAGACATGAGATTCACATTTGGCCATGTATCACAAAGTGATTCCATGAAGAGTACTCCCTTGATCTTAACAGGAACTAAGAATTCTCCAGGTTCTTGTAACTTTTGCATTCTTCTAAGTGGAGTAAGTTTACTAGAACCCATGTCATAATATACAATATCTTCTGGAGATGTGTTGAGGTTCAACTGAACATGAAATCTTGAATTTAGAGAATTGCTTTGAAATTGATGCAGGCTGAAGAGGGAGATCGATCAATCCAGGTGGGGATCGATCGATCTTTGGTTTTTTTTGGATTACGCTTTGATGGATGGATCGATTATTTTTCTGGAAGCTCCTGTTTCATCTGGATCGAGCGATCCAATTATACATATCGATCGATCCGAAGGTTCTAGGTTTCTTTGTATGATCTTTTTCTCTGCATCTTTTCTGAAACTTCTAAAACGTGCAGTTTCTTCAGATTCATCATTCTTCTCAACAATATCCGAGCTTATGGACTTATAGTAGCCTTTTGGGTTTTCTTCAATCTTCCCCGGAAGAACACAAACTTGTCTTTTTACAGCTTCTGAAGTCTGAACTACTTGCAGATCGAGCTTCTTCACATGATTAGAAAATGACTCAAATTTGTTGTTCAAGTCATTGTACATGCTCTCCAACTCGACATTTAAATTCTTTTCATACTATTGTTGGCTTTCCAAGATCTTCTTGAGCATTGATTCCATCTTGTTGTCTTGTTGAACTTCGGGTGGAGTTGCTTGTTGGAACCCATGTTGAGAGGTTATTTGAAAACCACCTGGGTTGGAATGCTACATAAAGTTCCTATTCCGGTTTCCTTGAAAACCATTCCTATGTGTATTTTGACCAAAAGATTGTCCAGATTTCTACACAAAGGTATTATGTTGAGAAGGGTACACTTGGTCTTGGGGGTTCGCTACATTGGTGCTTCTCCAAGAAAGATTAGCCTTGTTGAAACCTGGATTAAAGCCTTGGTTGAAGACTCTTTGACCTTGGCTATTGACATAACTCACTTCTTCTACATTTTCAGGCTCTTTGATAGCAAAGCAACCTGCTTCAATCTTCTCTACATCTTCAGCAAAACTCACATGTTACTTTATGGCTCTTGAGAAGTTGAGTAAGAAGTCATTTTACCTCTGTAAGTTCAGAATATTATGAACTAGATGATCTTCCTCTGTGATCATAATCGGGACAATCATTGCTATTGCTTTGAGCTAGATTTTCAATCAGTTGATAGGCTTCATTTAAAGGCTTGGTCATAAAGTCACCATTATTAGCAGTATCAAGGGAGAGGCGATAGTGTTGTTTTATACCTCTGTAGAAAGTATTGAGAAGGTTCAGCTTAGAGAATCCATGGCGAGGACAATCCTGAAGGTACTCTTTGAATATGTCCCATGCTTCATAAAAAGATTTTACAGGACCTTGATGAAACTGAGAAATCTTGTTTCTCAGATTGTTTCTCAGGACCTTGATGTGTAGAATTGACTAAGAAACTTAGATTTGCGCTCATCCCAAGTTTCTATAGAGTTTGCAGGTAGAGACTTTAACCATCTGAGAGCTCTATCAGCAAGAGAGTGATTGAAGAGCTTACAATGCATTAAGTATTTGATGCTCGATGGGTAAACATGAAATTTGTTTTGCCTGAGCAACCAGATGAGCTTAAACGGGAACTGATACTCCTGTCTTTGAGGTTGGCGAGGATGGAGAGCGTTCCTATTGCTGAGGAAAGCTTCAGGGTTGTTGAAGTCTCCAACTAGTACCCTGTTCTGGTGGAGTGGGCGATTTCAGACCTGTTCTGGTGGCACTTGATTGCGATTTGCTCCTCCTTCAGGGTTTATCAATTGATGTAGTTATGCAATAAGAGGAGGGAAGTTGTCGTTTGGATCCAAAGGATTAACCGAATTCTGAATAACGTTGTCAGCCATTGAGGTGGATGAGTTAGCGTTTTCCGAGATTTTTGGTTTGAGCGTTTTAACTTTGCGCGTTCTTTGTTACTGATGTTGAGCAATTCAGAGGACTTTTGGATCTTCTGATCATACACATGAAAAACAAAAGAAGAAAGAACGAGATTAGTACTGAAAAATAAAATCTTAGAGTACAATCAGGCTGGTTATATTGCCGAGCAAGCCATTTTAATGGTGAAAATAGTATATGCTTTTAGTAGTGAAAAGAGAATGTTATCGAAATTCTCAATGGCGCTTCAAGGGTCAGTGAAGCTAGGGTTAAGACAAGGACTAGCTAAAGGAATGGCTAGTGGGAGCAATGGTATTACTTACGCCATTTGGGGATTCATGACTTGGTATGGAAGTCGGATGGTTATATACCATGGAGCTAGAGGCGATACTGTTGTTGAATACCTCTGTAGAAAGTATTGAGAAGGTTCAACTCAGAGAATCCATGGTGACGGCAATCCCGAAGGTACTCTTTGAATATGTCACATGCTTCATAAAAAGATTTTACTGGACCTTGATGAAACTCAAAATCTTGTTTCTCAGATTGTTAGTCCTTGTAGATGTGTAAAAGTGACTCAGAAACTTGGATTTGCACTCATCCCAAGTTTCCATAGAGTTTGCAGGCATAGACTTTAACCATCTGAGAGCTCTATCAGCAAGAGAGTGATTGAAGAGCTTACAATGCATTAAGTATTTGGAGACTCCATTGATTTGAATGATGCTATAGAAGTCCTCAAAGCTATCTATATGGTCCTTAGGATGCTCGATGGGTAAAACATGAAATTGGTTTTGCTTGAGCAACTGGATGAGCTGAAACAGGAACTGATACTCCTGTCTTTGAGGTTGGCGAGGATATAGAGCGTTCCTATTGGTGGGGAAAGCTTCAGGGTTGTTGAAATCTCCAACTAGTACCTTGTTCTGGTGGAGTGGGCGATTTTGGACTTGTTCTGGTGGGTCTTGATTACCAGTACCACCCCCTTGTTGTTCTGATGGCACTTTATTGCCATTTGCTCCTTCTTCAGGATTTATCAAATGATGTATTTCTGCACCAGGAGGAGGCAAGTTTTCGTTTGGGTCCAAAGGATCAACATAATTCTGAATAACGTTGTCAGCCATTGAGGTGGATGAGTTAGCGTTTTTCGAGATTTCCGGTTTGAGCGTTTTAAATTTGCGAGTTCTTCGTTACTGAGGTTGAGCAATTCAGAGGACTTGTTGGATCTTTTGATCATACACATGCAAAACAAAAAGAAGAAGAAATAACGAGATTAGTATTGAAAAATAAAATCTGAGACTAGACTCTAGGTAAAACTTAAAAAGCACTATTGGTCCCCGACAACGGCGCCAAAAACTTGATACACTCAGGTTTTAACCAAAATATATTCACTGCAAGTGCACAAGAAACACAGTAGTATAAAAAGGATCGAATCCACATAGACCAGATAAGCACGACTTTTAGTTCTAAATTTGATTCTAGCTAAGATACATTAAATATAGTTAATTGTAATTGAGAATAAGCAATAATAAATATCGGTTTTAAAACAACATGATGAAGCGCTAGGCATCAGAGAATTCCACAGGTATTCAGGTTTGAAGTTCAGGTTGACATGCAGGATTTACTAATGAAAATAGTTCTCAACTCAAAAGACAATTAAAGACTAATCTTCTCCCGAAGTATTAGATCCCTATGTTTGAATTACTAAAGACAAACTCCCACCGTATTTATATAATTCAACCATGCATTAGTTTCATATTTGATATGTTCATAAGCATCTAAGACAATACTCCCACAAGCAAAGACATTCATCTAGACTAGGTCATATCTCTAAACTAAATCCCTTTGTGTTTATTAACCTATTATCATGAACTAGGTTATTAAGCTAATTCAAACATTGATAATAAATCTAGACTAAGAACCTAACAAATTCAATCCATTATGTCAAACCCTAACTATCAAACCTGGTTTTCCTGGGAAACTCTTAAAACCTAACAAGGTGACTACTCAGACATAGCTAAACAATCAACAATCATCAATGATGAAAGTAAGATAAAACTTGTAGATTCGTATATCAAAAAACCACCAAAGTTTGATAAGTGATAGATACAATGTAATACTTTTGTAAAAGACCATGAATACAACAACCATATTTTCCTGTTTGATTAATTTTTAGAAAATAGTGGAAACACCAATCAACCATAATCCATAGAGGATTATTCTCTGAACCCATTAAAATTTCCCAATGAAGACGAAATTAATAGCAATCATCCATCCATAAAAAATAGGGTTCATTTATAAAATCCCAACCAAATCCTCTTCCCAAGCCATAGCTAATAGAAAACGACCAAATCCTAAGTCAGTTTCCCTGACTCTATCTTCCGGTTTCCAAATCTTATGAAAATTCACCAAGAGAGAATCCATATTTTGAATGGATTGAATCAGAAGCCACTTGATGAACGTAAGCTCAAAGCGATTTATCTTAGTCTTCATGTTGCTCTCAGAACATGACTCTTGCCTTTGTGTGGATGCTAAAACCCACAAAGTATTTTTATCAAGTTGATCTTAATGAGGAATTTGTTGTTCTTGTCAAAATCAGTAAAAAGTCGCAACACAAATTCATATAGAAAGATAGAAAATATATTCTATTGATCTCACTTGTATGAGTACACACAACTAGTTGATTACAAATTCTCAGTAAGAAGGTAGTTCTAATTCTCCAAAAGTAAATCCATCATTTTCATTCTCTCTCTTCTCGTTTTTATAGCTCTCCATCGTTTTCATTCTCTCTCTTCTCATTTTTATAGCTCTCCCCGCCTAGCTCGGGTTGTTCCGATCTTCTCGGTTTGTTGGTCTTTCAATCTCGGCGACTTCCCACTATCTCGGAACCATCATGACTTGGTCTCTACTTGATCGGTCCGTGGTCACATTCTCCTCAGCCCGTCTACGTCGTGAGTGCTCAGTCGCTTATCTTTGTGCCCATGTAGAAATATGTTTGGTAGATTCTTCTATGCCTAGTACGTGCTGAGTCATCATCCGGAGAGTGAAACTAGCTAAGGAAAAATCCTGCTGAGGGGATTTTGACACCAACAGATTAGCCCCCAGGTCTCCCTATGAGCTTAGCGAGTTGGGCGACCTTCAAAAATTGATTGGTGAACTTCCAGTAGGATTCCCTATTTCGAGATGATCTTCACTTGCAATTCCCATTTGGATATACACGCGGTACAGGGTGGTGGCGGCTCCGCAAATCATGACTTTCTCCTCCTCTCGCTCGTCTACCACGTCTGTGAAGACGCTTTGGGAACAATTTGATTTCCCTTCTGATGTCAGGTTCCTGATCCTTGAACATGGCCAGTTTCTAAACAATCCCCCAACTGGGTTTTTCACGGTCTACAAGATCTTCTTCAAGAACTGCGGGTTTGCTTTCCTGTACCTGAGTTGTTGGTCCGATACATGCGTCGCCGAGGGATGGCTTTGAGCTAGTTGATGCCTAAGGAGTCCGGCATGCGATTTTCATGATGGTTCAGGCAAGGGAGAACGGCTTTGAACTGGGTTGCCACATGCTCGAGGTGGACATATATGCAAAAAGGGGACCAAAGGGTGGCCTCTGGTACTTGGCCAATAAACCTAATCAGGGGTTCAAGATCGGGCAGGCTCCAAAAGAAGAAACTGACTGGGAGGAATTTTACTTCTTCTTAGAATCAAGCATCTCTCCTTCGGGACTACGGGTCCCAACGATCTACAAACTTGGTGGACTAGGGAGATTAGTGTGAATCCCTTCCTTTTCTTTCTTAAACCTAGCTCCTTAGTTTCCTTGCTTATTCGTTGAGTTGATGTTTTCTGGCCGTTTTCGACTTTATTTCTTTGTGTTTGTTGATTTTTGGGCGTTATTGGTTGACTGATTTTCTTTTCCTCTCTTATTTTGGTGTTTGCCAGTTCTGCACTTGGTTCAGGTTGAAAATCCTTCTACCGAGTATCTGAAGAATTGGAACCTTCTCGGGAGGAATCAGCTGAACAACTGGAACACCTTTGACGAGGAAAGATTACCCCGTAACTGGTTGTCGTTAGAACCGCTCTCTGAATCATCCACAAGTAAGTATTTTTATTTGGGTTTTCTTCTGGTCCATTCAAGTCGCATAACGTTTGATGTCTGGTTTTGTTGCAGGTGCTCCATCTCAGTGTTTGTCTATCACCATGAAGAACCCCGTTCCCTACCGTGAAGCTCGCAAACTAAAAAGTTCCCAGGGGGCTCCCAGCTTGGCGTGACTTAGTGCTACTCAAGAAGCAAAGACTCCAAAGGATCAAGTCCCCATGGAGGTGGATCCGATTGAGGTCTCCGATTCATCTCCTGGTGATCATCACCGGGAGAAAGCTACAAGCTCCAACAAGAAATCATTTTGTCCCCTTCCAATTCGGCGCAGCAGCCATCACCTTGAAGCTCCATCCGAAAAGAGGGCTCGCATTCAGGAGGCAGCCCTAGTCGGTGTTCATGATTATGGCGGATTCTCTTTCAGCTTCACCTGGCCGAACCAGTCTTCCATCACCGAGGAACGAGACCTTTGTGCAGAGCTGATGTCCAAACTTCTCCTAGGTGGAACTAAGGTTTATGACCACAGGTCACTCTCGGTTCATAGAGAGTACGCTGAATGGGCTCGTTCCCATGCCGAGGTAGGGTTGTTGTATTTTTCTTTTTATTTTTCTTTTTTTTCGTAACTCAAAAACCGGCTCCTGTTTTGATTGAGGTACACCTTATTTTTCCTAGACCGCGGCTTTAGCAAACCGACTTGTGGGGATTTTAGATGACGAGCTCAGGAAGGAGAAGACGCATTATGGGGTCGAACTAGTTGCGGATGCGACAACGAGGGCTGATAAAGCTATCTCGGAATTGAAAATTGCAGTTAGGAGGGTGGAAACTCTAATGGACGAGAACAGTAGGTTGATGGCTGAGGTCATTGAGCTAGAGGACCTAAGGAAGAAAGATGTCGATAGACTAAGTGCGGAGGCGGCTCATCACGAGAAAGCCAAGAAGGACTTGAAGAACGAGGTAGCTGCCATGGCCAAGGAGTTGGCGTGCCTCATGAGGGATATGGATGACCAGATGGAATAGAATCTTAAGGAGAAGGAAGATAAGATGAAGGTGCAGTTCGCCAGGAGGATGGAGCGGGTGAAGGGGAAGGTCGCGAATGAACGGGTGTATCAAGAGAAGCTAATACAAGTGGAGCATATCAAAGGTAACCTCGAGCTAATTAAGATTTTAACTCAGGGGGAGACTACTTTGGAAACAGAGCAGAGGGATTCGGAAGGGGACTTGGGTGGGTTCAGTGAGGAGCTGGCTATGCTAAACTTCAAAGAGCAAAATTTGGAGAAAGACTGGACGACAACGCCCACTGGGTCTGACCTGAGCGAGCCCTCTGAACCCAACCCGACCGAGGGCATCAACCCTTATGGCACAAATCTCCTGCACCTGAACCCTGTTGAGGAGGCTGTTGTTGGAGCAGATAAAGACGAGGCTTTGGCTGAGGAGGAAACTGGAAAGGCGGAGGCCAAGGAGCTTGAGGTTGATGCGGGTGGAGCTATTGACAAAGCGGTTGAAGTTGCAGTGCACATTGAAGAGGTCACAGCTGTTGCGAGAAAAGGAGCCCCCAGAGGAAATGATGACAATGCGGCTGGTCGGGACACGCACACCTAGAGCGTACTCCATTTCATCCTATTTACCTTTCTTTTTTAATCTGCTTTGAATGTCGTGTGAATATGAATTCGTTGCCCNGGGGGGGGGGGGCTTTAACCCAAAACTCTAAGTTTGTTAAATTTATGTTGATATTTTGGTTTATGTCTCTAGGTGTTGCTTTTATGTGTCCACTTCGAGCTGAGTTAGTTTTAGGTTTTTCTCTAGATGTTGTGGTATTTGCTTCAATGATATCACATGTGCTTTCTTAGTTAAAATCGACATGTGCTTTGACATTGAGTATTTTTAAAAGACATCACACTGTATTCGAGGGATTGAATGTTCGAATGAAGAGTGAATGTTTCAGTTGTGAAAAGCGTTTGTCATATGCCTTAATATGTTATTGCGAGACTAGGCTCGACTTTAGCACTTATACCTTGCTGAGGGTTGCTCAGGCTGATACCCGCTGGGGGTGTGCTATGTATTGTATGACTGGCCAGGTTATACAATGTAATGTTTTTAGGTAATTTTTTTTTGTTTTGAGTGNCTATGTATTGTATGACTGGCCAGGTTATACAATGTAATGTTTTTAGGTAATTTTTTTTGTTTTGAGTGTTGTACTATAATGAGGAGGTATTTAAAGGTTTAGATAGTTTTACCGGAGAAGCAAAAGTCGAAGGTTTAGGTAATTCTTCGTAGGTGTAGTATGGTGTTCACCCCTCGATTTCGTCGGAGTATTGGTAAATAGGATAGGCGAAAACGACAAAGACTTGAATGGTTGGTGATGGATAGCTGGGTTTACTTCAGGTGTTTCATTTTGTTGGATGGGTAAGATACAGTATTATGTACGTCCTCGAGCTGGTCTACCAATTTAGCAGGAGCCCCCGGTTGGGTCGGACTGGGTCTTAGTGTAAAGGACGAATAAATCTTCCCCATTTTTTGAGAGAAATTTATAAGGAAGTGGAGGGCGGGCTTGGTCGGAGTGTAAAGGACAAATACATCTCCTCCATTTTTTGAGAAAAAAATTATAAGGAAGGAGAGGGCAGTCTGGGTCGGAGTGTAAAGGACGAATACATCTCCCCCATTTTTTGAGAAAAATTTATAAGGAAGGAGAGGGCGAGCTGGGTCGGAGTGTAAAGGACGAATACATCTCTCTCATTTTTTGAAAAAAAATTATAAGGAAGGAGAGGGCAGGCTGGGTCGGAGTGTAAATAACGAATACATCTCCCCCATTTTTTGAGAAAAGTTTATAAGGAGAAGGCGCAAAATTGAAATAATTAATAACAATAGCTGAATTCCCTGAACGGAATTGCCTACGTACCCCAAAGGTGGGGATCAAGCCTACGTCGTATTTCACTGATTAAGGAGTACAATCATGCGTAAAAAAACAAAGGGAAAAGAATTTGCTAGGCGTCAACAAAAATGTTCTTTTAAGTGCTAAGTGTTCCAAGGGTGTTTCTCCTCGTTTCCTTCTATGTCCTCTAGTTCGTACACTCCTGGTTTGATGATCTTGGAGATTTTGTATGGCCCTTACCATTTGATTCCTAGCTTTCCTGCGTTCTCTTGCGGGGAAGATTTCCCTTAGCACCAGCTCTCCTTCGGCTAATCGTCTAGGCCTGATCTTCTTGTTGTAGAATCGTGTTCTGGCGTTATGGTAGTTTTGCAACTGTATTGTCGCCTAGTCTCTCCTTTAATCAACGATGTCGGCTATGTCTATAAGCATATGATCATTTTAATCCATGTTCTGAGGTGCTAGCTCGCGCCTGAGGCTGGGGACTTTGGTCTCAGCTGGTATTACTGCCTCAGTTCCGTATGCTAAAGCAAAGGGTGAGTCGTTGGTTCCTCTTCTGGGGGTCTTTATGTAGGACCAGAGTACTCCTTCCAATTCGTCTGCCCTATCTTCCTTTTTTGGCGTCTAGTCTCTTCTTTAAGCCATCTAAAATTATTTTGTTAACGGCCTCGGCCTGGCCATTAGCCTGCGGGTAGTACGGGGTGGAGAACATTAAATTTATGCTCATTCGTTCGCAGAAGTCCTTGAATCTATCTGAGGTGAATTGGGGGCTGTTATCGGTGTGGATTTTGTAGGGGATGCGATGTCGGAAAATTATGTTTTTCCATGTAAAGAATTACACGTTCTCGGATTTGACCTTGGCGAATGATTCAGCTTCCATCCATTCAGAAAAATAATCTGTTAGGACGAGGAGGAAACGTTTCTTTTTCGACCTGTGCATTGGGCCAATTATGTCCATGGACCATCTCATGAATGGGTATGGCGTTGTGATGGATTACATCTCCTCGGTTGGTCTGTATATCAACGGCGGGTGCTTTTGGCATTTCTCGCATTTCAGAGCGTACTGTTTGCAGTCCGTGATCATAGTTGGCCAGTAGTATCCATATCGTTTTATCTTGAATGCTAGTGCTCTACCACCTGAGTGGTTTCCGCATGCTCCGTCGTGAACTTCCCTTATTATCTTCCTTCTGTCATGGCCGAAAATGCACTTTAGCAGCGGGCCACGGACGCTCCATTTGTAAATATTTTTGTCTAACTGAGTATACCTAGCACTTTTGGCTTTGAGTTTCCTGGTATCCCATTTCTTCGGTGGCAAGATTCCATCGGTGATGTATGCCAGTATCCCGACTCTCCAGTCTATTTCCACTTCAACCTCGTCTGTTTCCATCGGAATTGCATCTTCTTTAACGTCCTCGGGATCTGGGTTGGCATTGTATTCTTCAATTGTGTCATGTATTATGCAGATTGCTTTAGTGATACATATGCTGAGTTTGTCGATAGTTTCAACCGATATGACTCTAGTCGTTTGCGGGTCCGTAGTTGATGCCAGTGCAGCTAGGGCATCAGTGGGTATGTCTTCACCTCTAGGGAGATTAATCAGGTCGAATTCCGAAAATTCATTGCAAAGGGTTTTCACCACACCTAGGTATGCTTTCATTATGTCGTCCCGTGTCTCATATTCCCCACTGAAGTGGTTCGCAACTAGTTGGGAATCGCAGTAGGCGGTTACTCGCTTAGCTCCAATTGCCATTACCAATCGTAATCCGACAATTATCGCCTCGTATTTGGCTTCATTGTTTGACACTGCAAAGTCTAGTCGGAATGACTGCTCAACCATCTCCCTGTTTGGGGAGACCAACCGTACTCCTACTCCGGAACCATGTTTCGAGCTTGCCCCATCTATGTATAGTGACCACTTTGCTTCGTTTGGCTCTACTGCTGCATCCATCTCTGGTGGTAGCTCTATCAGGAAATCTGCTAAGACTTGAGATTTTGGACAAGTTCTGCTTTTGAATTCTATGTCGTGCTCGCTGAGCTCGATGGCCCATTTGGAAAGTCTTCCCGACTGGTTCAGACTGTGTAGGATCGTATGCAGCGGCTGGTTTGAATACATAACTATCGAGTGCGATTGGAAATATGATCGTAATTTCCTTGTAGAGTGCACTACAGCTAGGGCCAATTTTTCTATTGTCGGGTATCTGGTATCGGCATCGTCTAGGATTTTGCTGAGGTAGAAGATCGGCATCTGGTCGCCTAGCTCCTCGCGTAGAAGAATTGAGCTGATTGCTTGAGACACCACCGTGATGTAAAGATATAGAGATTCTCCCTCCTACGGCTTCGAAAGGACCGGGGGTGTCATCAGGTAGGTTTTTAATGCTTTGAATGCTAATTCGCATTCTTCATTCTAGATGAACTTCTTGTTTCCCTTCAAGAGGTTATATAATGGAAGGCATTTTTTTGTCGGCTTAGATATGAACCTAGTCAGGGCGGCTATGCGTCCGGTCAGTCTCTGTACTTCTCTTGTGTTTTTGGGTGACGGCATCCTTAACAACATGTTGATTTTCTTGGGGTTAGCTTCGATCCCCCTCTTGGTCACCAGGTAACCGAGGAATTCACCCGAGGTTACTGCGAAGGTGCACGTAGCCGGGTTCAACTTCCTCCTATAGGTATTCAATATTTGGAAACAAGTGCGCATGTCGCCCACATGGTTGTCCTTTTCAGAAGATTTGACAATCATGTCGTCTATATAGACTTCCATCGTCTTTCCTAGTTGTTCTGAGAACATCTTGTTGACTAAGCGTTGGTAGGTTGCGCTTACGTTTTTTAAACCGAAAGTCATTACTTTGTAAAAATAGATGCCTCTGTCCGTAGTTAAAGCGGGTGTTCCCTATCGTTTGGGTGCATGAGTATCTAGTTATAACCCGAGAAGACGTCCATAAACGAGAACAACTTGTAACCAGCTTGGGCTTCGACGTGCTGATCTATGTTTGGCAATGGGAAACTGTCCTTGGGACATGCTTTGTTCAGGTCGGTGAAGTCTATGCATACTCTCCATTTTCCATTCTTTTTCTTTACTACTTTGGGGTTTGCCAGCAATTCCGGATATTTCACCTTGGTGATTGAACCTGCACCTAGCAACTTCTCCGACTGCCTGAGCCCACTCGACTCCCAACTTATGCTTTTTTTGTTTAACCGGCTTGTAAATTGGGTCTACATTTAGCTCGTGAAACATGATATCTAAGCTTATTCCGGGCATATCCGTCATGTTCCACGCGAAGGTGTGTTTGTTTTCTTTGAGGAAAAAGATTAGCTCTTCTTTTAAATCCTTTTGAAGTTTTGATCCTATACAAACGCAGTGCTCCAGGTGTCCTGGGTATATGCAATATTGCGTCACCTCATCGAGTTTTGGTTCCTCGTACGGCAATTCCGCAGGTGGGGTGGGCTCCCCAATATGTAGTTGCTATAAGGCCTTCTCTCTGAGTGTGAGTTTGGCTAGGTAGCAAGCTCGGATTGATCTTTGCTCCCTTTGATTGTTTTAATCTCCTCCTTAGTGGGGGAATTTGACGCACTGGTGGTACATAGAAGGGACAACCTTCATTGCATTTATCCACGACGTTCCAAGGATTGCGTTGTATATTGCTGGTTTGTCAATCATTATAAATTCAATCATCCTCGATACTCCAGTTGCATGCATTAATAAATTGATAGTTCCGATCGTCATGGAGGTCTCACTGGTGAAACCAATCAATGGCGCAGGTGGTCCTTCAATTCGCGAAAGGTCTATGTCCATTTTCACCAAGGTCTCTTTGAAAATCAAATCTATTGAGCTCCCCGTTTCTATGAGTACTCTTGCGATTGCATACTCTTCTAAGATTAGCTCATTGACTAGTGGGGCGGCATGTCGAGTCCCGTTGCGTCCATATCATTGAAAGTTATAGGCTCTGCTGCCTCTTGGGACTTGATTCGCCATTTCTCGCATGATACCGCACTGCGCCCATAAGCTTTGATCGTTGTTACTGAATTTAGGCCAAACTGATGATTACCCATGATCATGTTAATCCGCTTTTTGAATGGTGGGGTTGGCTCCATTTGAGGTAGTTCCTCTAGGTNGGGTGTGGGGGGGGGGGGGGGGTTGGCCTCTTCGGCCTTGTCCTCTGTCCCTTGTTGGGGGTTTGCTGCTTTCACCTTGTTGGGTTCCACCAATTTCCCGGACTGGTAGTTGCTGAAAAGAAATGACTTGAAGCTTCTGCATTCTTCACTGGAATGTCCATCCTCGTTATGATATGCGCAATGCTTTTTAACGTTTCCTTGTTCTTCAGGTTGTTTCCAAGGTCTGTTTTTGGACTTCCCTGCGAATAGCATTTGGTTGCATGCTGGGGGGTTTTGCCTCGGGGCAACAGCCTGAATCACTTGATTTTTTCTCGGGTTCGTTACCGCATTTTGATTAAATCCTCTTCTATTCGTGCAAATACCTTAACCATGTAGAGTGCATCGGTAATCCTCGCTGGCGGGTTCAGTATCAGATCGCAACTAAATTTGGACTCTCCCCATACCACATTTTTTAGGGCGGCAATCGCGGCATTATTGGTAACTACCACTCGGGATATTACTTCTTTGAACCTGTCGATAAATTTTCGGAGGGGCTCATTCGGACCCTGAGTCATGCTCCACATGTCATTTAGTTGAAACTATGGATCGAACCCTCAGGCAGCCGAGAGAACCAGGTGAGTGCTGGTCCCTGGAGGTGCTCACTAAACAACTGATAATACCGTGTGTCCTTCTCGTGTTCGTAAAATAGTGCTCGTCCGCCTGCGATTCTGAAGGCGGTCATGTACGCGTTGGGATCCATTTTTCCTTCATAAAAGGGGATTTTGATTTTCCCAGGGTTCTGCACTCTGGCGTTCTTTATGTGTGGGTCATACGGGTTTTGAAGTGTCTCTTCCTTTAGTCGGTCCAGCTCTGGTGTCGAGCTGATGGCTTTGTGAACCTTGGAATTCATTTTTCGGATGGCCTCCTGAAGGGAATCCTTCTTCTCCTGGATTTCCCTAATCGGTCGCAGAGGTTGCTTGCCGGAGCAAGAAAGTGGGGTGCGGCTGCCCTCCTCGTCCCTGTATGATTTTTCCTCGGACTCCTCTAGTAGGTCGGTTCGGTCTCTCTCGTCCTCTGAAGCCTCGGGGCTTATGGTGTGACTCGGCTGTTCGGTTTCGTCATTGAGTTGGTCGTCCCTTTGGTCGGATTGCTCTCCTTCGAGGTTGCCGTTGGGCGGGGTCTTTGAGGTGTCAATGCAGTGTTCTCGCGTCTTGGCTGAGCGTGGGGTTGGAATAAAGCGTAGCCTCCTGGAGTGTTCTCCTTAGATGGGGTATCGTCGTGAGGAGGTCCTGGTCAAGCGATGTTGTGAAGATGTTGCCCGGTCTAGGTGTTTGATCATTGCTTTGGTTTGGTTGCGGACTCCTCCGCCATTTGGTCGAGCCGGTCAAGCAAGGATTTGTTCAAGGCATCTTGTGTCTCCAGTTTGTCGGACATGGACTGCACGGATTGTAGGAGTGCCTGAATCGTGCTGGCATATCCGTCAGGTGGCGTTGATGCGTTTTTGGTCATGGTGGACTTGGATCTGGCTGCGGTTTTCCTTTATGCATTAAAGTACTCTTAATTCCCCACAGATGGCAAATTTGTGGAAGCTAAAACCCACAAAGTATTTTTAGCAAGTTGATCTTAATGAGGAATTTGTTGTTCTTGTCAAAATCAGGAAAAATACGCAACACAAATTCAGATAGAAAGATAGAAAATAGATTTTATTGATCTCAATTAATGGATACTGTTGAATCAAGACTTAACAATTAGGTTTAGGTCTTAGATTATGTGGGTAAAAGCTCAGAAGAATTTCATATGTCTTTAAGCTATAATTACATGAGTATTTATAGTGAAAATACAAGCTCGAAACCCTAATTACATCAACTAACCCTAATGGGCCACGAGCTGGACGGCCCAGCTCGTCAGGTCGGCCCATCTAGATCTTGTCTTCCTGGGAATTTTTCTCCTCGTCACGTCAGCGTCCAGCTGGGCCTTGAGTCGAAATGGGCTTTTAGGATAGGTGCTACACCTGGTATCAACAGTTAGTCCCCCCCAGGTCGGCGATGTAACCATAAATCGGCGAATGATCTTCTGAGTAAAGTTCATTTTGGCTAAAGTGCATTAAATGCTTCGTAGGCTTTATCGAATCTTCTTCGTAGGCTTTATCGAATCGTCTTTGTAGGCAAAAGCTAAAGAGTCGTGCCTTTTGAGTTTCCCACGCGTAATCATTACGCGCCTCGGTAACCGCCATCTCTCCAAGGTATAAATACCCCCTCGCCACTTCATATCTGGATTTCATATTTTTAGAATTCCCTCTTGCAGGTAAAAATCGCTCTCCCTTCTCTCTTCTTTCTCTCTTTAGAATCTCAGCTCGGCGGTTAACGTAAATAGCTTGGTAATTATATCTTCATCTCGTACCAACCTCGCTGAATCTTCTGCTTCTCGTGATGACCTTCGTGTCGACGAGGTAGAGGCGGATCTTGATGAACGACTTCCCCAAGGCAACTGGGCTGCTCCAGATGACGACCTGACGGGTCTCGCACCTACAAAATGTGACGCGAAGTCACTTCAAGATCTTGTCGACGACTTCCCTTACTTAAACGGGATTTCAATGATAATCCTGAAACTGCATCAAAGACCCTGGGATTGCCCTCAAGGCTATGTATGTTTATACGAGTCCCTGTTCAGGAAGTGTCATCTCTTGCTGCCTATGCCGAAGTTGCTGATATCATATTATGCTAGACGAAGATTGCGATTTCGCAAATGTCTGCTCCCTCAATCAGGCAAATGATTGCCCTACTAGCACATGCCCATAAATTTAGGTTGAGCTCGGCGTTAGGTACCTGGAGAACATGTCGTCAATCAATCCGATTTTTCAAAAGGGGACGAGAATAAACACTGGCTTTGTCTACATTAACTTCAAGCACCAGTATAAATTGATAACTGTCGGTACGGGGGACAAGATCCACGCCTGGAAAACAAAGTATTTCTTCCTGTAGGTCATTCCAGGACCGAGACCTGTAGGAAGGATCCTGACAAGAAAATGGGCCGAGACCTTTGGTAGATACCACCTAGGACCGCCGAGCTGAAATATATGCATAGTCAAATTTGAATTGTT
>OVBE01008719.1:0-16854 GCA_900406425.1 Iberis pinnata | reverse complement strand
TATATATATATATATTCGTTAAATGCTAGAGGTCTTAACATTGTCCGGCTATTAAAATCGATACGGGATATGATGACCGGATGGTTTACTGAACGGAGAGAGGATGCTATATCGCAGAAAACCACGCTTACCCATGGTGTCTAGAAACTACTACAAGTAAGTCAACTTTCAAAATAAATAAGTTAGTCGTCACATTATATATATTGACGTAAAAATCATAAGTAAGCTGTAACGTTTTTTTATTATTTTGTATTGATAATTAATAACAGGGTCGCGTTGATGCCGCCAAACTATTGATGGTGCAATTGATTGATACTAAGCGAATGGAAGTTAAATATGCGCAGTGTTTGCATGTTGGTAACTTAACTGTGCTTACATGCACATGAAAGCATTTCGAACATGAGAAATCACCATGTGCGCATGCAATCGTAGATGCCGAGAACATGGAAGTTTCTCGTATATCCCTATGCAGTAAATACTATCATAGCGCTTATTTGGTTGAGACATACGCTCAATCGATTATGCCATTTTATTAAGTGCATAAAGTTCTAAAAACATGGATAAACACCCATGCATGCCCCCATTTATTCATCCACAACCAGGAAGACCTAAAAAGAAAAGGATGAAATATGGTTTAGAAGTTGCACTTGAGAAGAAACGTCCAAAGAAAGAACAAACATGTTCCCGTTGTAGAAAGAGTGGGCATAGTGTGAAAACTTGTCAGATGTAAACTGATTTATAAATTTGAATGTTTTTGTGATACGACTGAGTTCTGGATCAACGATGACTGAAATCTGGTTTATCTATGGTTGAGTTACTATTAACAAATGAACGTTACGGCTGAGTTATCCTTTGTATATGTCTGACTTATGATTATCTTACATTATGAATGAGTTAAACCTCTTTATGACTTAGTCATGTTTAATTGAAGTGTCACAATTGAGTTATCTTTACTTTAAGGTCGAGTTATGCTTACTATACAAATGAGTTATGTTTGCTATACGCCTGAGTCTTTCTTAGTTTACGACTGCCATGTTTACCTTACGGCAGAGTTATGGATTGCATGTTTGTTATGTCTAAGTAATAACAATTTATGATTATGAATAACATAGAGACTGAGTTATTATTAAAACAGATCATGACTGTATGAAGTAAAAAATAGTGACTCGGTTATAAAAGTTAATGAGATTGAGACTGAAGATTACTCAGATACTGCTTTACTGACTCAATCAAAGAATATGAATTTAGACTTTAATCCTTACATTTTCAAGTCAAGTCAACTTGTGAGTGTTCTAAACAACTTTTAGAACTGATAAACTATTTAAAAAGCAAATTTATGGAATTTTTAGAATTGCAGGAATGGATATAACATAGTCAAAATCAAAAGAGATAGATTGCATGCGTACTGTTTGTGAGGAATATCGAAAGATTAAGAGAGATATTGAGAATTTGTGAGCAAATAAAGAGAAAAACAGAGATATAAATAGGGAAAGAATCGTGAATGTCTAAGTTAATATTCTCTATTTTTAAATATAAATCAAAGAGTCACTATTTTTTGTATTCCCGCCTCATCGTATTACATGCCTAGTGGGCATAATGTGAAAAATTTCTTGATGTACAATTAATTTATGGATTTGAATGTTTTTGTTATATGACTGAGTTCTGGATTAAATATGGTTCAGTTCTAGTTTTATGTACAAATGAGTTGAGGTTTCATTAAGGCTGACTTCTGAGTTACTTTTTAATTTTTAAAATCAAAACAAAAAACTTCAATTGGACATCATAACCTCGGTAATGTAATAAGACATCATTACACGCCTCGTAATATTACATCATAGCTACAAATAAGACATCATAACCACGACAGAGAGAGACATAGAATCTTCGCGCCAAAGCAAAATATTTTTAATATAAATAGAAGAGTGACAATTTTTCGTATTCCTGCCTAGGGTTTGTCCTCGGTACCGTAATATTACATCATAGTTGAGAATAAGTCATCAAAGTCGCGACAGAGAGAGACATAGAATCGTTAAAGAAAATTATTTTTAATATAAATTGAAGAGTAACAATTTTTCGTATTCCCGCCTAGGGTTTGTCCTTGGTACCGTAATATCACATCATAGCTATGTAATAAGCAACATATGATTTGACTGGGACATAAAGGTGTCTTACATAGTAATAAACAAAACGACTAAGTTATTCTTAATTTTTTATGAGATATTAAATTTAAAGATGAAGGTTATGGCTGAGTTATCTTACTAAAGGATTGGTTTTATTTGTGTATGTCGAAGTAGATTTTGTACTTTGCGACAGAGTTATTTTACTTTACGACAGAGTTATGTTTACATTACGAGTGAATTATCTTCGTAGTTATAGAGATTTAGAGTTTTTATAAAGTACTAAAATTATCAATTCTAACTGAGATTGTCAGTTCAAAAATTAAATAAAAATAGTTAATTATAAAAAAACGGGAAATAATATCCATATTATTGAAAGCTGGGTTTTTTCGTCTTTACTATACGATTTTGTTATTTTTCCTATACGACTGAGTTATTGTTCAACTAAGTTATGTTTACGACGTAGTTATGTTTACTTAATGACACAGTTTTCTTTGTGATTAAAAGTTATGACTGCCTTATGTTTCAATACGGCGGAGTTATCGATTTTAATGTTTGAGTTACGACTGAGTTATGTTTAAGTCTGAGTTATGTTTACTTTACAGTCTTAAGTCGAAATTCATTGTTCTACTTCAACAAAGCAGTATATGTGTAATTGTCAGACTCAATCTCATCACCTTGTTTAGAAAAAAAGTTGTTTAGAACACGTACAAGTTAACTTTAATTTACAGCATAACAAGTAAAAACAAGCTAGATGAACAAGAGGTGTATTCCGTCACCCTTCCATTTATGAGCTTTTGACTTCCTCTCTTTAGTGTCCTTCATGTAGTACTCAACTAACGCCAACTACCAATGGATACTTCTTTGGCAACAGCAAAGGCAATGAGAAAGTCATGGGAAAATAGTAGGGTGTAAACCAATGCATCTTCATGAAGAAACGTAACGAGTCTTCCAACTATCCCATTGAAGTGGCTAGGGAAAATAACAAGCAGAAGCCTATAGAGCAAATTGCAAAAAATATAACCGAACATAAGCAGCCAATATTATAATAAAAATTTTAAGATTTGGTGCCTCTTTGGTGGTTGCATAGGATAAACATGAGGGAATCGAATTGCATGCGTACTATTTGTGAGAAGAATCGAAATCGTAAGAGATAGATTGCATGCGTACTATTTGTGAGGAACATTAAATACGTTAGAGAGAAAGGGGAAGAAAAGATAGGAAAACCTGAGATAGATTAAGAGGGTGAAGAGGGTAAAGAGGTAACTATAGAGTGAAATAAGAAGACAAAACGTCGCAAGTCAAAAGGAAAAAATGTTATAAAACAATTTCCCGCGAAAAAGAACGGAAACGTCACAATTTAGTTACACTTGAAGACTGATTTATTTGTCTTCACGGCTGAGTTAAGATTATTATTATTATATTTAGGGTTTATGGTTTATTTAAAAAGTTTACTAAGAAATATATATAAGTGAGTTAGTCTCTTAATGAGTTACTAGAGTACATTGTATATGAAATATCAATATACATCTCAACATCATTATCAATTATCTTTATTAACACATTTTATAATTATTAACATTCAATTTTTCGAGTCTTAGAACGTGTTTAGGGTCAATGATTTATGGTTTAGGGTTTACTAACAAATACATCTCAATAGCATTATCAATTCTCATTTAATAAAGTGGATACATACATTTTATTAATATTCACTTGGGATTGGAAAGATGATCTTTATTAACATATTTTATTATTATTAACATTAAACCCTAAACCTATAGAAGATTTGACGCGAGATCATAGAAAAATATACATAGGGTTATATACATAAATAGAATAACCCTAACCGCGACTTAGTGAATGATCCAGACTAAAGACTGAACATTGAGTCCATGGGATTTTGTTTCTAATATAATTTTGAAAAGATAAATACTCAGCTTTTACTACGTTACAGAGGTCATAATAACTCAACCCTTTTTATGCTTTCGATGTCTGAATAACTCAGCCCTTATTACGTTATCGAGGTCAGAATAACTCAGTCTTTTTAACATTTTAAGCTTGGATGAGTTATATGGATACTAATGGGTGACTCTTTGTCTTTGTGTCTCTTCATCTTCGTCTCTGTTCATCTTTGTGTATCTTCATCTTCGTGTCTTCTCATTTGCAACCTTTCGGTTTTAATATACACACATTCTCTTCATATGTCCATTAATCTATTTTACTGATCATGAAAAAATGAGGCTAAACCCACAGATTCTCGATATCCCGCCAGAAGTCCTTGAAACCATTCTCCTCAAGGTCGCAAGTTTATCATACAAAGATATTTTCACATGCAAGAGCGTTTGTGTGGCCATGCGTGATGCGGTTGAAAGAGAGACATTCTACATGAGCGTCGATATTTTCAATCGTTTGTGTCTCCACAATGAAAACCCTTCCGCTATCTTCATTATCGGGGCTAGTCAGTTTTTCTGGACCGCGACATGGAAGGACGACTCTTAAAGGTTAGGCTCACCGCTGAGAAGGGGTATGATTTGGCTCTCTACACCTACAATCATTTTGAAAGGATCATGTCCGCAGTCGTGGTCTTCAACAGTGATTCGGTCAATATATCTAGGGAGTTCTCACGGTTCACGAAGCAGAAGATCCAAACATCTTCTTCATTGGAGTGGAGCAACAGATTGCCTCCATTGTCTCCCCAAAGGGTCACTCAATTACACAATTTCTACTGTATGGATATCGATAGTTTCCCATGTCAAATGATCCATAGATGGAGACACTCGTGGGATGAGTGGTACAAACTGGAGCCACTCTGCGATGTGTGTTTATGGAAGATGGAAATACTCGCTTTCATTCGCGAGTTGCCTAAAAAGATTGTGGATTTGCGTCTTGAATACCCTTGACAATCTATGTAACTTTGTTTAAAATTGTTTCAAATGGTAACTCTATTTCAAATTTGCTTCGATTGGTAACTCTTTTTCACATTTGGTAAAATTATAACTCAGTTGCTTCAGAAACTAACTGACACACATAATAATATATAACCATGTTTCATATTTTTAAAAATTGTAACTCAATTGCTATAGAAACTAACTCAGACACATCTTAATATATAACCCACCCACAATATAAATCAAACTAAGTCGTAACACATTTATATTATTCAATGTTTGAGGTAAGGTTGAGTTATATATCTACATAATGTCTGAGTTATAAGGAGGATCTTTATTAACACTTGGTTGATGTTTGGGGTAAGGCTGAATTATATAGCTACTTATCGCTGGCTTACTATACAATCAAAAATCCTTCACTAGCCAAGACCTGTTTATATCCTCCGTCCTCAAAGAGGTCTACTACTATCCTCGCCCGAGTACCTTGAATATTTCTATCGTTTATACCATAAAAAGTACACCAAGCGCTAGACATTCGATAAACTTTGCTATATACACACCACAATCACCAACTTTAATTTTTTGTGGAACGTGTTTGGTATCCATCCATCGGAAGGAAAAACTTTTCCTCTTAGGTTATTGTATCTCACGTGGAACATATTTGTCTAGCATCACTGGAATATTGTGCACTAGCGATTGAAAAAAATATAGCATTCTATTCTTACTTTCTTTTGTTAAATGTCCAATGATTGAGTCTAGCAATCAATCTTCTCTTTCCGCAGATCAGCATGATACGTCATCCAATGATCACTGCCAACTTGCAGCGCCCCGTACAAGGGATCCACATCTATAAATTACTTCAATTTTTTTCTTGAGGTCTTTTGGCCACCTGCCGTTTACTAAATCTTCATACCCTTAAGTGAATTAGAAGTCCTTCGGGATTTTTTTGAACTGGGTATAATCAAGGATCATGAAATTTTGGAACCAGTTATTGAAAAACCTAATGCGGCGACTCCAGAATGGGGTGGGCTCTTCCATGGAATTTTGCGTGAGGAGTCTAACATATGAAGCAAGATGCTGTAGAAAGAAGAGTAAAATATCATAACCCGGTCATCAAAGATTAAATAATACAGTCGCCTACATAAAATAACCCAACCATTAACTAATTAACTCATATGTAACATATTATATAACCCATCTATAACTAACCCAGCCATCAGAGAGTAAATAACTCAGTCGCCTATATAAAATAATCCAGCCATTAGCTAAATAACCGAGCTGTCAAATAGACTTACATTATCAAACATCCATCCAAAATGGTTATCTGGCCACCTATCTCTTACATAAGTAAGCATTTTGAAGAACATACCCTCATCTTCCACAGCTTTTCTATCTGGTTCCTCCATGTACAATTAAACACAACTCAATTTATGAAGAGAATGATGATAGAGTGATTAACAGATGGTCTTAAGGTCCATACTTGTATTGCTGTAAGTGGTCCATAAGTGTCTTCCATCTCTCTAACTGGACGGTGCTAGAGGACTATATATTGATATTGAAGGATCAATATCCTTCCTCATGCGTGTCATCACATTTGGCCTAATGTGAGGAAAATCTTGTGCTTCAGGAGCACATTCATAGATATTTGACCCGTTAGGAGATAATTGAACATTTTTTTCTGAACAGCTTTTATTTTTTCCAACCTCGATTCTTCCTTTGCAGCTTCATCCTGAATTTTCTCGGTCACCTCCGCATGCGAACTGCCCTCTTTCACTTTAGTATTCTTCAAATTTAATTTTATTTTTGGAGTAGCAGGGGTCTCATGCTTTCTCGCACCCTTCGCTACATTTAACAGAGCCTGAGCCGCCTCCAGTTTCTTTAACTCAGCATGTTTATACTTTTCCTCATCGGCCTCTTTATTCTTAGCAGCGGCTTCTTTCGTCTTGGCAGCAGTTTCTTTCTTCTTAGCATTAGGCTCTTTCTTCTTTGTCTCATCCACCTCTGTCTTCTTCGCAACAACGTCTTCTTTCTTCTTATCATCGGCCTCTTTCTTTTTTAACTCAGCCTCGTCCGTCTCTTGATCAGCAACCTACTTCTTTTTTAACTCAGCTTCTTCTTTTGGTTTTTTGTTGCGCCTCGTGACAGTTCCCTTATGAGGAGAAACAACGGTCTCATCAACATCAACAACCACCTTGACCAAATCCCGCTTCACCTCATTTATCTTGGCCACTTTATCTTCCAAAGTTTTTTCAGCCCTCAAACCATAGGCTCTTAACCCAACAAGCTCCACGACTTCACTCTATTTCTCCTCTAAACCTTTTGCAGGGGTCTTAGCTGTGGGTAGACTATTAACAAACTTTGGCTGTAGAATTTTTGGCGGAGAGGGGAATGCTATAGATAGGGGGTTGGGTTTTTAGAGAGGTGATCTTTGTTTCCGGCACTTTCACATACAACCCATTCTATCAAACACGCATTGATTGTATCTCTGACTAATTGAGGAAGCATATTTGTAACCGAGTGGGTCAACACCCGCAGAGTGTTAAATATTTCCTGCAGAAGACCCCCACTTTCCACAACTGTAACGACATTTCGTTCTGTCTTCTCCTTCTCTTTCCCTAAATAAAAAACTTTCTTCTGCTTATTATCTTTTTTCTGTTTCTTTGTTTGTAGCTCGGCCTCAGCAGAGACTTCAGCCTTCCTTCTTTTCTTGTTCTCATTAGTCTGAACAACCAAGAAACCATTAACAGAGCGACCTGCGTATATGTCTGTTATCAAGTTCAAAAGTTGTGGGTCGTCTTCTTCATCCGGACACTGAGGAAACAATCTTATAAAGACTCCTTCATGACCATATCCTCACGCGCACCTGCACAACTTAAAACATAACTCAGCTTTCAAATTCAAACAAACTTAGCCAACAAGTAAATAAAAACTATCTAACTCGTACCTCTGCCACTATTAAAAATAAAAACTAGATATCTCAGCCACCTCACAAATAATAGCTAGCTATCAATAACTCGTAACTCATTATACAAATCATCTTAGCATAACACATCCACCAAATAATTACAAACTCGGTATGAAACATTACCTTGCCATAATTTTTGATCTCATCAGAGATGGCAGAATCTAAATTTGCACATGGACGACTTCCAACCCATCGAAGAAGCGGAATCTCATTGTTACTTAACATTTTCCAAAAATTATCTCCAAAGCAAGTGACATATTCATACGCCCAAACCAATAACACGTGAACTAAACCATTGACGGTGTATGAGTTACCTTCAGGACTCAACAACTTAATAAAATTAACAAGAACTTCAAATGCAGCACGACCCCATGGATATGCCTTCATAGCTTCATCGCCGAATACTCTTTTTGCAAGTTCAAAGGATATCCTAGAATTATGATACAGAACATGAATACATGACTTGCATGAATAAAAACCCCAACCATTTGCCCTTTTCTTTAGTCCATGTCCGACAGAACTTTAATGCATCCCTCAATTCATTATACTTGGGTCCCATCCCACGCGGTACATTCAACTCATCCCAGAAATCTTTGTATTGCTCAGGTTCAGGTTCAACACTTTCTGTTGGCAGTGGGTTTGTGTTTAACCCAGTTATCTCAACAAATGTTTTTAATCCAAACCAGATAGCTTGATCATGAACGATACTCCAAATCTCCTTCTTATTCACGCAAAGCTGTCTACAAAGTAGATAATGTATTATCTTAGCAGACCACACGATCTGGCTATCAGCTAGCTTGGCAATGATTCCAATAGGTAACGCCTTCATCTCTTTCCACACATCATTAGCTATTGGTTCTCTAACTTCCAGGATATCTTCCAAATGGACATTGTGATTTAACGATATTTTTCAATATTAGAAGCCCTTAAAATTCTTGGAGGGTAATCTCGTGTTTGATATTCAGAGGTAGACATTTGATCCTAAAAAGATAAATATAAATCGGCCAAAAAATACAACTTACCCAACTGCGATGGAAAAAAAATCAGTCATAACATAATTAAAACTCAGCAGCAATAAGATATATAACTCAACCACTATATAAATTAACTCAGTCACATCAAAATATAAAACTCAGTCGTATCAGAAATCAAACCCATTTTTAACATTAATAAAACTCAGTCGCATTATATATCAAAATCACTCGCAACATACAGAAGAACACGTCGAGGGCGAACACAATTCTGACGAAGACGATTTTGGAGAAGACGACGAGGGTGAAAACTACGGAAACTAAACTGTTGTTTTTATTTAGGGATTTACTCTGTGTAAAATACAAGCATGTTTAAGAAGACTTTTTATATGTAAAATCAAACTCAGACACAACATAAATAAAACTCATATGCAACAAAATCGAACTCAATCGCAATGGAAATCAAACTCGGTCGTAACATAAATCAAACTCAGCCACAGTATAAATCAAACTCGTCCAAAACAGAATCAAAATCATTAGCAACATATATCAAAGGGAATCAATCGCAACTTACTAAAAATTTCGACGAGGGTTCACAATATGATTTCGACGATGACGATTTTGGAGAAGACGATGAGCGCGATAACTAGGTCACCCAACTGTTTTTTCTTTTCTTTAGTCAGAGTAAAATAGTAGGCTGTTTTAGAAATTTGATATGGAATACGGTTTAGTGACGTGGAATACGTTTTAGTAACACAGAATACGGTTTAGTAACGTGGATTTGTTAATTAAAAATTTACCAAATTAGGAGAAAACTAAGCAAGGGAGTGAATCGTAATTTACAAGGGTCACGAAAACACTCTAGTAATTTTTGGAAGATGTATCGTACTCTAGTCATTTTGTAACTTTTATATGGTATTTGAGCGATTTTCTCTTCATTTTATCAAAAGATTTCTTATGATTTGGTTCCACATTTTGGTGTGTCCAAAACTGTTTTGGTCTTTAGGTGTGTCTTAAATCATTAGGCGTATCAAGGGTCTTCCACAATCCTTGTGAGGTCTTATCAATCCATTTTTCCTATGAGCGACTCTGAAGCAAACCCCTTTGTAAATTATTTTCAAAGGTTTTATCCAGTTGTTAAATGTGATATCTTTAAATCATCTATTTAGACTACACCGATTCCTCCCTCCTTTAATCTCTTTAACTGAGTTTTTTTATCTGCTTGCTTCTGCGTATCTTTTTGTTTATGAAAATTACACTTTTCTCAAATGTATGATGCACAAAATTATAAACCAAAACCCCAATATTTATTACATATATGAGATCATATTTTATATTCCATAAATTGGCTTTGATTACACATCATCAGAGCCTATTAAGAAAACTTTTCACTTCGGAATGACGATTTTGGGGTGCTACACAACTCTTATTTCTATTCCATTTAGCTCCATAATTCCATTGATTTTTATCTAAAAAATTTATGCAATGAAATCTGTGACTATATATGTAAAAAACCTATCTACCCCTAAATGTAACACAAAATAACATAAATTCCAACTAACAAAAATACTACAATACAAAAAAACCTCACATTAATAGCAGTCCGCGATACCACAAATTTCGAAAGTGCTATTGTAGATATTTTCCAGAATTTTCGGCAGTCTATAATAGCATAAAAATGCTATTCTACAATTTCACTAAGAAATATTCGAAAATGTGTTTAATCTATCAACAATTGGAAAAAACCTATTATAATATCATATTTGATCTAGTTGCGTGGTAATTTCGTTCAGAAAAGTGATAAGATATAATCAAAATATTTTTTATAGCCGTCCTCGATAGCGCATAATTTTGATATGACATTGTAATTGTTTATGTATTATTGATGCTATATAATAGAAAAAATATAACGTTGTGTTAAAGTTTCATTAAAATAAATCTAATTTGTGCATAGTCGCGAGGAGAAAAATTCATTCATAAAGAATTGAACCTGATACCTCCTCATAATGTGGGTGCATACTTACCATTTTGGCCATTTCAATATCAAAGTTAAAGTCATTTAATGCAGCTCTTTATATTTATGTATTCTCCTCGATCCAGCCTCCAACACTTAGCATACACTTTCACGAAATCATATTTTCTTTTATTCGTTTCCCTCTATTGTGGAAAATTTCTGAACGGAAATATGTTATCATCGACTGATTCTTCTGTAATTTCACAACGAAAAATCAAATCGATTCATGAGCAATCAACAGATTCTTCCATTCTTTCACAACGAAGAATCATAAATCGAATTAGAATCGAGCAATCCAGGAATTGTTATTCGGTGTTCCCCAATATGTTGATGCGGTTGTGCTGTTCTTGAATTGATTTTGAGATTGGAGCATAATCCATATCGTCGATACTTTCGTTGTCAATCTGCAGCTGAAAATAGGGTACATTTATACAAATTCTCCATTCTTAATTTTTCTGATTTCTTTTGCAAAATTGAAGATTTGTTGCTTTTGTAGCAATGACAAGGGTTAACTTCACTGCACCTCCAAACTATATGCATTCAAACTATCCCCTCCCCCTAAATTTGAAGCTCTTGAGTATCATACATGAATTTATTCATCTCTTTACTCGCCCCCCCCCCCACCCAAAACTACTCGAAGTCATTAGTAAACCCCCCAGACGATTAATAAGCTTAAATTGCAATTAAAAATCGCGTTTTGATTCTAATTAAAACCCAAACCAAATCCAGTTTTAACCAATATCCGATTCTAACCAATCCCAAACCCAAACTTATGTTTCCAAAATTGAAAATTAACTTTTGTGGATACTTTAAATGTTCTATTTAAAATAAAATATTTAGAATTATTCTTTATGTATCCAAAATTGAAAAAAATACACATAAACGATAGTTTATAAAATATGAAAGAATAAACGAAAATATTAATTAACTCAATAACATAAACAATATAAACAATATTAAAGTGTTTATATATTAAACAATATTAATTTTATATTAATTTTATTATAAAATTTATATTAATGTTATATCAATATAATATTTTATTTATAAATACATTAAATATATTAAAATATTTGATATATATTAAACAGATTTTTATTAAATAAACATTATATAATATTTATAATATAATATATATTAAATAATATATACTAAATTTTAATATATAATATTTAATAAATTTATATATAAATAAATAATTATAATATTTTAATTTAATAAAATTATATATTAAATAAAGTATATAAATTTAAATTTTATATTGATATAATATTTATTTTGTTTAGTATAAAGTATATCAAAGTGTATACACATAAACAATAGTTCAAAATATTTTATTTAAAATACAACATTTAAAGTATCCTTAAAATTTAGTTTTCAATTTTAGAAAGATAATTTTGGGTTTGTTTTTGGTTAAAATCGGTTATGGGTTAAAATTGGGTTTGGTTTGGGATTTAATTTAAACCAAAATGCAATTTTTAATCTCAATTTAGGCTTATTAATCGAGTAGTTTGGGGGAGGGGTCGGATAAAGAGATGTATAAATTCAGGTATGTTATTCAAGAGCTTCAAATTTGAGGAAAAAATAGTTTGGATGCATATAGTTTGGGGACGTAGTGAAGTCAACCCCAATGACAATCATTGTTTGAAATGGTTCGACGTGGCTCACTTGAACGAGATTGATGCAAATCGTGACAGAATTTTGGTCCTTGAGAGGGAAATTAAAGACACTAATAGGATCAACACATCTAATACACCATCAAATGCAATGAATAATATATATATATATATATATATATATATATATATATATATAAACACACGAGAAAATAGCTAATCATTACCATTGTCAGTAGCCACCCTCGGTACGTAGCACATTCGCGATGAAGGTTAGCCACCAACCCATCAAAATACTCGACATATTTCCCAACAGCCTTGCACTTGAGAAGCCTACGACTAAAACAAACATAGTAAAACCAATTAATATACACAGATACAACGACGCCATATTGATAAGCGACATTTTACCAATCCCCTTACTAATCGTTTGTAGAATAGCAAGGGTTTAAATCAAAACCATGGGGACTAAAGTTGCAACACTAAAGATATGAGAACCAAACTAATCTAGAGCCAATGAGTTTTTATGAGTTTTAAATCTAAGAAACAAATGCAAATAAATGAGAAATAAAGAAGAAAACAAGATAAAAGCATTGGATCATGGATCTTACAATCAAGAGATATGATTAACAATCAACCAATAATGAAACAATCAATCGATGTTAATCTTTGGTCTATGATTCTCTTTAATAGACTAATCCACTCTCGTGGCACTAATCCCTTTCCTAATCATGCAACTAAAACAATCTCTTGGATAATTACACAATCAAGAAGCATTTAGATCTAATATATGACAAACCACTAAACTAACTAACACAATCTTTTGGCTAGACATCATTTAGCATTCAAAAGTTAGTTCCGGCATTTCATCGAACTCATTTCGGGCACCATTCATTCTATGATCTAAACTTGAGTGATCAAGTCAAATTTAGCATTAAGAACACCTAATGAATGAAGATAAAACATTAAAAACCATAAATCATCATCAATTAACCTCAATACAAATCTAATCTAGCCTAGATCCAATAACCAACACTAAGTCCTAAAATGCATGAACATAGAGGATAAGGAAAATACATATAAAAATGTAGATGTAAAAGTTCCTCCAAGATCATAGAGAAATTTCCAAAGGAGATCTCTTTAATCTTGGAGAACAAACAATAAGAAACTTAAGAGAAACTAGAGAAAAAGTGGCTAGAACAAAAGATGAATCAAAGATTAAAAGATAAGATGAAAATTAGGGCTCCCACACATGTTTTTATACCCAAAATAAACCAAATTTAAATAACAAAGGTTGTTGACCCGCGTTGACCCGTACCGGTTTGCCTAGACCGGTATGTAAAACCAGTATGCTTCATTTTAGCCTCATACCAGTTTGAAAAAATCGGTATGTCAAACCAGTACAAGCATTTTGTTCCGAAATCTGCTTGATACACCTTCAGTACGGGGTCCATAACTCTCTCACCTTTGAAGTTATGATGACGTGCGAAATCTCTTTGGAAAGCTGATTAAAATGGCTACAACTTTGTTAACGATGTCTTCTCCTAATTCGCAGTGGAAGGTGGTGTAAAAGATGCATATTTAGGGTGTAATTCAAACCAGTACAATATATCAACTCTCTCAAACTTATCCTTTGCTTGACCGCAAGCAAACCGCAAAGGAAAGTGAGAGAGAGGTTTGAAAGTGGAAACCTCAAAGCCAAAAGATTAAGCAAAATCCTAGTAGATTAACATCCAAAATATGATACATCATCAATCCCAAACCAATATCTCTACTCATCAAATCATCCAAGTACTTTCATTATCCATTCTATTACCAAAAGCAAGCGAGCCACCTATCTAGTCCAAGTTATCATCTTACATTCAAATTGTTTTTAATAGTGAAACATGCCTAAAAGATAACTTAAAGGTTTCAATTGGTAAGGTCGAAACGGGATTTCAATGCAGGAAAAGAAGGTTTACACTCAATCGTTGGCTATCACTCAAAAGGGAGTGATTGAATTAGCAAAATCAATATGATACAAAGGGCCATGGGGCATACAATCTTTCAACTTCCATTTCTAATCATTCCCCAATTCCTAAGTCATATTCTACCAACTTCCAAGAGTTCTAACCATCCCTTTTTAGATCAAAACTTTCCAAACAACTCTTTCTTTCGAATTCTTTTCATCTTAGGCTTTTCTTTTCCCCCACTAGATTCTTAATTCTTTCCCTTGTACTATTTATCATGTTTTAGCTCTTTTTCATCTTTTAATCACTTAGGCTATCCTCGTCATTCTTGTGATTTCCTAGCATTTTCCTTTATGAAACTTAGAGCTTTTCTCTTTTAGAACTTAAGAATTTTCTACTTTTCATTTTCAAATTAGTGGAGACTAATCATTCTTTTTCTTCATTCACTAAACATTTTCCTTTTGAAGCTTCACTACCAAACCACTTCTACCCTCATCTTTTAAAACAAGAACTAGAACCAAGTCTCTAACTAATACTCCAAACCTATCAAGATCTACCCAATTTCCAATATTTCATTCCTAAATATCCTTCCTAAGAGCTAGATGATGTCTTCAATCTAGCAAAATGAAAGTGTTCATTGTCGCCGTTTATACTCTTGAGTTTTTTCCGATCAATCAGTAAAGAAAAAGAAGCTTGCAAGGTTTTAGGTAATTGGGTTTATATGGTCGAGAGGGTAATAATCCTAAAAATGAGAATGACCGGTTTAGCCACAAGTGCTTTGGTTTTAGGGTGACTAAACCGTACAATGGTATGAAGGTGGTACCTCAATAAAAGTAAATGTTAGGATGATCATTTGAATCACTTGAGCATTGTGAAGATGTCTTATCTTGTATCTCCACCACCTTTGAAACAACTCCAACCCGGTTCTTTTCAACACTAAAGCAATTCCAAGAGTCAAAATACCAAAAATCAAACACTAAAATCCTAAAGAAAGCTAAAAAAACTAAAGCAAATGATAAAATAAAGGATAGACATGAGACTTCCTCCCAAGTGAGCTCGTTTTACGTCATTAGCTTGATGGTTCTTGGAGGAGTCTCCAAGGGCGCATTTAACGTTGCTAGCTTGACGGTTGATCATCCTATCTCTTTTTCCTCGACTGTTTCCTTCACACCTAGTTGCGCACCTAGAAGTTCAAGTTCACAAGGATAAGATGAAGAAGTTAGCAACAAAAGGAAAGAAAAATGGAGCTCTAGTCTCAATTTGATTCCTAACTCTAACATCAATCATTTAGTTCACGACAACGGCACCAAATTGATAAGCAAAATTTTACCAATCCCCTTACTAATAGTTTGTAGAATAGAAAGGGTTTTAATCGAATCCACGGGACTGAAGTTGCAACACTAAAGATATGAGAACAAACTAATCTAGAGCCAATGATTTTTAAATCTGAAAAATAACAAAGAAAACAAGATAAAAGCATTGGATCATGGATCTTAATATCAAGAGATATGATTAACAATCAATCAATAATGAAATAATCAATCAATGGTAATCATTGGTCTAAGATTTCCTTTAATAGACTAATCCACTCTCGTGTCACTAATCCATCTCCTAATCATGCAACTAAAACAATCTCTTGGATAATTACACAATCAAGAAGCATTTAGATCTAATCTATGACAAACCACTAAACTAACTAACACAATCTTTTGGCTAGACATCATTTAGCATTCAAAAGTTAGTTCCGGCATTTCATCGAACACCTTTCGGGCACCATTCATTCTATGATCTAAACTTGAGTGATCAAGTCAAATTTAGCATTAAGAACACCTTATAAATGAAGAGCAATCATTAACAACCATAAATCATCATCAATTAACCTCAATACAAATCTTATCTAGCCTAGATCCAATAATCAACACTAAGTCCCAAAATGCAAGAACATAAAGAAGAAGGAAAATACATATAAAAATTTAGATGTAAAAGTTACTCCAAGATCAAAGAGAAATCTCCAAAGGAGATCTCTTTGATTTTGGAGAAAAAACAATAAGAAACATGGGAGAAACTAGTGAAAAAAAGTGGCTAGAACAAAAGATGAATCAAAGATTAAAAGATAAGATGAAAATTAGGGCCCCCACACATGTTTGTATACCCAAAATAAACCAAATTTGAAGAACAAAGGTTGTTGACCCGCGTTTACCTGTATAGGTTTGCCTAAACCGGTATGGAAAACTGGTATGCTTCATTTTAGCCTCATACCGGTTTGAAAAAAAGCGATATGTTAAACTAGTACAAGCATTTTGTTCTGAAATCTGCTTGATATACCTTCAGTGC
>OVBE01008718.1:0-12462 GCA_900406425.1 Iberis pinnata | reverse complement strand
AACTGTTGATACCAGGTGTAGCACCTACCCTAAAAGCCCATTTCGACTCAAGGCCCAGCTGGACGCCGACGTGACGAGGAGAAAAGGCCCATGAAGATAAGACCTAGATGGGCCGAACTGGCGAGCTGGGCCGTCCAGCTCGTGGCCCATTAGGGTTAATTGATGTAATTAGGGTTTTGAGCTTGTATTCTCACTATAAATACTCATGTAATCACTTCTTAATGATATGAAATTCTTCTGAGCTTTGACCCACATAATCTAAGACCTAAACCTAATTGTTAAGTCTTGATTCAACAATTTACTATAAAACCGAGGTTTTTTTATGGCCTAAACGTGATAGTTCAGGTTTTTTTTTGGCATTTTCCCCATATTATATAGCATCATTCTCTTTTCCAATAGCTTTTAGATTTCTTGTTTCTATTTTTATTTTTTTAATTATAACGCCGAGATACCAAAGCCGACCTGATCCCGTTGATCATCAAAGATTCCAGGGAACCACCATAGACAAGCTACAACAACTCTGAAATTAGATAAAATATATGAGCTCACAGGTACATCATGCGACTAGCTCAGCACCAAACATCGTGAAAACACTCGAAGAGGCACAAAGGATCCCCTTTACAAGGAGAATCGCCAAAAAGCCAATATGACATTCGGATAGGATTAAATTATGACGGGAAAAGCAATCCGGTCCAATACCCAACAACATTCACTATCGCTATGGTTCGAGCTCAATTCACCCCCGAAAAATGTGACGCGGAGATCTGTTAGCTATTTGCCAAAAACCTATCAGGTCTAGCCTTGGCCTAGTTCTCTCTCTTGGAACCCGACTCCATTACTAACTTTTAGCAGTTGTCCACGACATTCACCAAACATTACTCATTATTTATTGTAAAGAAAGCTATAACGACCGAACTCTGGAAGATATCCCAGGGGCAAAAGGTGTCACTTTTCACATTCCTTGACAGGTTTAAAGAGGTCGCTCGAATAGTGATAAATGACGGATGCACGATCATTGCCCTGCGAAATGCACTATGGTATGATTCCATATTTAAGGAAGAGCTACTGATCAACCCTCCGCAAACCTTGGAGGATGCACTTCATAGAGCTAAAAAATTCGTTGAAATGGAGGAAAATCATGTCGCAATAGCAAAAAATCATTAGATATCAAGGCCTCAAAAGGATAAGAGCGAACCTCCGTCTGAACCAAGGAAACATTACAGTTGAGTTGCAAGCCGAGAAGAAAGAGGCCGAGCTGCTTATGCTATTAGTGAAAGTAAGGATACAACCAATCCCCCTCCATCCCCCGACGAAGACCCTGATGCGTCTTGCGAGTTCCACAAACAAAAAGGGCACCACACCGCCGATTTCAATAACCTGCAATCCATCCTCCTAAAAAAGTTTTAGGAAGGTGAGGTCGATACCAGCAGACCATTTAATAATGATGGACGACGAGGTGGAAGCTCGAGATTCATGTCGTATACACAAGGGAGGGGATGACCACAAGTAAGCACAATATGTGAAACATGCATTCGTACCACAAACGACATGACCTCACCAAGTCAAACAAGGAAACGAAGCCTAGAAAATCCTACTGAGGTGCGCACAGCCGAGGGATCGTTTCTAAGACGACGAGTTAACATTATTATGGGAGGACTAAGATCGTGAAATGACTCAGTGCGATCAATCAAATATGCAGAATGGCAAGCTTCCAACGCCCAGAAGGATCAAACCAGCCTCATCCTAACCTGGATGTCACTAGAGTTCAGAGACGATAACCTAAGGGGGCTTAGTCAAGCACATAACAGTTTTCTTATCATTGAATTAATCATTGCCAACATCGAAGTCGCCAGAATTTTGGTTGATGCAGGAAGCTCGGTCGATATTATCTTCAAGGTAATGATAAAAAATGGAGATTAACAATGATTCAATCAAAAAGAAAGCAAAACATTAACATGATTCGGCGGCAAAGCCGTCCAAGCAATAGACACGATAAGGCTACCGGTTTAAGCAGGCAGAACAACTCAGATGGTCAAGTTTCTGGTGGTAGATCATTATCCAATGTTTAACGCAATCCTCGATACCCCATGGATCTACTCCATGAAAGCTATGGTATCAACCTATCACCAATGCATCAAATTCCCAACAGATACAGGAACCTGGACGGTTAGAGAAAACAAATGGATAGCTCGAACCCGCTTCTTAACAGAGCACAAGAGATGAACCCTACAGATTTCAGGGGAAAGTGACCAATCGCCAACGCAGACACACAGATCGTTCCCAGAACTCGACATAGTAGAATAGGTTAGCATTCACTGCGAATACCCGAGCAGAACTGTAGGAATTGGAAAAGATCTCAACAAGAAGATAAAAGCCAATCTCGTCACTCTTCTAGAAAACAACGTCACCACCTTTGTCTGGTCCATTGACAACATGAAAAGAATAATTCCAGCCATCACATCCCAAAAACTTAGTGTCGATCCCACCTACAAACTAATAAAGAAGAAGTGGCGCAAGCAAGGATCGGAATGAGCCCAAGCGGTGAACAACAAAGTGAAAAAACTACTAAATGTAGGATCTATCGCCAAGGTGAAATTCCCTGAGTGGCTAGCAAACCTAGTCGTCATGAAAAAGAAAAACAGAAAATGGCGAGTATGTGTGGATTTCACCGACCTAAACAAGGCATGTCCCAAACATAGTTTCCCACTGCCACATATCGGTAGGCTAGTTGAAGCGACCGCTGGAAACAAACTGCTATCATTTATGGACGTTTTCTTAGGGTACAACCGGATTATGATGCATCCAGTAGACAGAGAAAAGACAACGTTCATCATAGATAGATGGACCTATTGCTACCGAGTAATTCCCTTAGGATTAAAAAAAACATAGGAGCAACATACCATTGCCTCTTCAATAAAATTTTCTCCCACGAGTAAGGAAAGACCATGGAAGTTTACATTGGTGACATGTTGGTGAAATCCCTTGAAGCAAAGAATCACGTGGAATATATGGAAAAATGTTTCGAAACACTCAATTCTTATGAGATAAAGCTTAACCTAGCTAAATACACATTCAGAGTAACATTAAGTGAGTTCCTTGGCTACATGGTAACAAGAAGAGGAATCGAAGCGAACCCCAACTAGATATCTGCAATCCTCAATCTCCCACCTCCGAGAACAAAAAAAGAAGTACAAAACCTGACATGCCAAATTTCTACTTTAAACATGTTCATATCCAAGTCAACAGACAAGAGCCTCCTCTTCTATCAAATCTTGAACGGGAACAAAAGCTTCGAGTGGAAAAAATCAAATCCTTCTCGTCCGAGTTAAAACTCTTGTTCAAGAAAGGTGATCAATCTCGATGGACGCCTCTTTACTAAAAGACAAATAATAAAAACAAACATAAAAGGGTTGAAGCACCGAGCTGATGAGCTCATTGAAAAAGAAGGGTAAGAAAATCACTAATGTGAAAAACATGTTGTCACAAACTACAAAAAGTATCCGGATGAAGATGAGTTGGAACGATTGCAAAAAGCATTTCGGCGAAGAAAAAAGTTGATGCTAAAAACATTGAGGAATTTTACAAGAAGGTTCACTCCTAAAAAGGAAGAACCTCTTAGAATCTGAGCATCGTCGAGGCACCAACACCAGCCCCTCCAAACACATCTGCACTACCCCTCGGCACTTGAAGCAAATTAGAGCCATGCTCGTCAAATTCTGAGTAATGTAGAAGTCTTCGTCGAAAACCTTGGTTATATCTAGCTCGTCAAACTGCTTCTTATACTTCGTAAAGTCGGCTTTGAGCTTCAACATAATCTCCACATGAATGACTCCACCCACAACCACTATATAGCAAACTCAATTCGAGGTCCCTTGCGCCTGACCAAAGTATTAAATGATATGATCACCCTTGTTGAAATCATCGAAGTGAGGAATAAGTTTCTCAACCTTTGTATCATATTTGACCTCCATCTATTGCCACATATGAATGACCTAGACAGCCAAGATCAACATAACTGCTTCATGTTGTTGTCGTGCAACTTTTCAAGCTTCGAATAAGAAATTTTTAGTTTAGTGAACTCGGCATTCGCCTTCTCCTCCGTGACCAAAGCCTCGTTCTTCAAGAGCTAGATTCTCTTTGTATGGAGCTTAAGACTCCTAGCTTTAGTGGTCAGGTCGGCGACGAGGTTTTCTAGATCCTTGATCCTCAATCGTTCAGCATCGACCTCCTGCTTATCCATGGTCAACAAGTTTGGAAAGAGGAACTAGGTCGTCCTAGTTGCAGTTAGGCGTCTTCAGCTTATTCTCGTAATAAGCAACAATCTCGTTTGTTTCTGCCAATGTCTACATCAAAAGAAAAGCGAAGTCATGATATATATCTAAAAGCATCACCCACTTTAATATATAACAATCACCTGACATGCTTGCCTAGATAGTAGTTGGTAGATTTCCAAAGACAACAACTTGTCCACTGAAGGAAGGATCAAACAGTTGGAACCTAGGTGATTAACCAAGCCAGTACATGAAAGAGCATACTCAGCAAACGACACACCCTAAATATCAAATGTATAGACCCAATCCTGTTTTGGTTGTCGGCAAGATTGGGGACATACAACGGGGGAGTTCTCAGCCGTGACGTCATTATATCATAAATCCTGTATTTCATCATTTCCTTCAGAATTTTTTACCTTCCACCTCGTCGTTCCCTCTGATGAGACCTTCAACGTCCGTGGAAAATTTATGGAGCATTCAATCTTCGAGATCCACTCTTGTGGTCATCTCATCAAGAATTTGCTCCGGAGTCGGTTCCCCGACGGGATCAGCGGTGGTGAGTGCAACACGTGATTGTTCCCCAGCAAGAACATCATTCTTCGTTTCTTGTTCCCTAGCAGGAACCTCTTGTTGATATAGGTACTCCCTAGCAGGAGCCCTAGTGTTTTGATTTCCTTCCAAAGCCTGTTCAGTCGACCAATCGACATTAGTCACTTCAATCGACATTACTCACTTCAATGGATTTCTTATCCCACTGTGAAGTGCGCCTTTTCTTCTTACAAAGGAGGACAACTATCTTTACCACACATAGCAGCGGAGGTAGATTCAACATGCTTCCTCTTAGAAGAGGAAGACTTCTCCAGCACAATATAATAGTCAACCAAAATCTTTGGCCGATCCATCTCTCTACTTTTTTTCTTTTTGTTTGGACATACATTAAGTTCCAAGCTGACTAGAAGAGGACACAATTAAAAATGAGCTATTCCAAAGTAGGGAAATATTTACCCAAGATATGCAAAGAATTCATGCTGACAAACCTGTATTGATGCGAGGAATACAAGGTTGAATATGGTCGTAGTCGAATTCCCTTAATCAACTACGCCAGTCGAGCGAAGCTTCTCAATATCCTCGAGGAAATTTGAAGGAAAGCCGCCTGGGTTAAAGTGGAAGTCTGCAATAAAAAGAAGTCGATTAGTTTTCGTAAGATTTATTTATAAGTTGGATATCCTAGGCGATATCTACCAAAATTTTCTGCCCATTTCCTCTTGATGAGCTTTCTTACATTGCCTACAGATTCAGGCGTAACTCTCATGAGATAGTATTTTCCCTTCCAATCGTATCTTTGTATCCAAAGTCGAGCTGATGAGTTTAAAGTGGTTTTTAAAGTTTATGTAGACGAAGTCGTGTTGAGCTTGGTGACTTTTTGGGTGATTAGAATAATCGACGACATGTTCTCCAAATACTTGACGCATATCTCAACTCAAACTCCTGCCCAAGTTTCAGAAGACCGATTATATGTCTTATTGAAGGAGCAAAGAACTACGAAATCGCTATCTTCCATCTCGTGAAATAAGAAATGAAGAGGTTGGGTAAGGGCAGCCATAGGTGGCACTTCTGAAATAGAGACTCGTACAGACAAACATAACCTTGGAGTAAAACCCAAGGTTGTTAGTGTGGTTCCATCAAAGAAAGGAAATAGACAAACTAAAACTCAAAGTGTTCCCTTGGTGCATTTCGTAGGTTTGAGATCGGTAAGCTAGTCCTCCAGACAAAACTAGTTGCCAGACTAGTTCTTTCATCCTAGATAACTTGTACGTCGTTGATTCCCAATTCGTCCAGGGAGACCGAGGCTTCATTTGTTGTATATAGCCACGATGACGACATTTAGATCGATCAGCCGAGTTATCGAGATGCTTTGAAGAAAAATGATTGATCTGCAAATAACTTAGAGAGAGAAAATAGAGAGAAGGAAGAGCGATGGTACCTGCAGAGAAATTTCGCAAATGAAGATGAATGAAATGAAAATGTAGAGGTGATAATTATACCCCAAAAAGAATCATTTACCGAGAAAAAAATGATTCATTACGTCTGGGAACTTGAAACCTAAGTGACATTGTGTGTCACCCTAGTGAAACGATTGAGAAAAGGCTATAAGATCGTTAAATGCTCCTTGATTTAAGAAGACTTCACCTTTTTAAGTTCGTCCGCCAAGTTAGGGATTTGTAAAATTGGGGAGGGACTAACTGTTGATATCAGATTTGTGACCCTATCAGATCCACTCGTATCAAGGCCATCTAGGCAAAAATATCTGGAAGTCGGTGATGACCTAGGCCTCGAGGAGGAAGACCTCAGCCCGTCTACGAAGCGCAATTAGATATGATGTAAGCATATGGTTAATTGATGTATTATTAGTATAAATAACCATGTAATCATCTTTGGACAACCATGAATAATACTTTTTACTAGCTAAAAACCCACAGATCAACATTTAACCTAATTGTCAAACCCTTGATTCAACAGAAAGAGACTGAGAGAATCACATGCATCGGGGAGTAAGGGACCACAAGAAATTTTCTGAAGATTTTATGTTTCATCCTTTAAAACCCCCCCTCCCATGCTATATGTTATAGATAGATATTCTCCAAGCGGCCAGATTAAGTCATATTCGAGGTCGGAGTTTCTTTTAGAGCTGGTCGATGCGCTTAAAGGTATAAAAAATTTTAACTTCTTAAAAATTTCGTGTTTTGGTCCACCACTGGAATTGCCAGTACCAAAGTCATCCCTATAAGGGAAACTGGTCCACCAAATGCTATGCATATATCTTATTATAGAAAAGAGACACGAGCTGTGGTTTGTATTCAATGGACATCCTTTCAAATATACATATACAAGTGGACAACTAAAATAACTCGTCTATCAACACAACCACAAAACAAGTTTAGAAGACATTTATAAAAAAAAAAAATTTCATTGAATGAAATGTTTAAACATGGACAAAAATAAATTACTATTCTATAGGCATAACCACATAACAAGTTTAATAGACAAAAGTTAACTACTTGTTTACTAGCAGAACCACATAACAAGTATAATGAACTAAGGTATAAACATGGATCAAATTACATAACCCGTGTATAAGCAGAACTACATAACAAGTTTGAAAGACTCAAAGGTACAAACATGGACACAAATATAAACATGAACAAGCTTATTTTCAGAGAAACTCTTAAAGGACTGAAATGTATAAAAATGGACAAAATTAAGTAACTTACATATCAGCAAAAATACAAAATGAGTTTATATGACTGAAAGACATAACTTTGGACAGAAATAAATAACTCGTTTATAAGGACAACAAAACTTTTTGTCTATCAATAGAACCACTGCAAAAATGGACATTGTCTCTAAAAGGATTTGCATCGATGAGAAATAAAATATTTTCAGTGGACATGAATGTTGTATCACTTCGGGCACAAATTCAATTGCATCACAATGTTGTCCATGTATCACCTCAATTTATTCTCCTTAAAATTAAGGAGGCTTTAATACAAAAATTATTATCCAATGGATTTGCACATTAAATGCAAGTCACTACTTGTTTGTTAAACCTAAGAACTTTTTTTTGGCATTCTTGTGACAATTAGACATGGTCACGCTGGTACTTACCACATTAGCATATTTAGAATTAAAATATCTTTATGTCACATATAAAAATGTTGTCCATCTTTTATTACATTTCCAAAAACATCTGTTTTAAAAATACATAATAATATATATACAAATATATATATTTATTTATTTAAAAAAAACTCTTGAGTCTTACTCTCCAATTTAAAAATACTTACATAATATTTTATCAAACAAATACATAACTATTTTAAATAAGAAAACTTTTTTTTAACAAGTTCATCAAATAAATATATAACAATGCTTATCCTAATGTAATATATTATAAATTGAAAACTATTCTTTTGTTTCAAATAATATAATAGTTACCAACTTTATCAAAAAAAACCTTCATTTACTAAATTTTATATTACCAAAGTTCTTTTTTGTTGATAAAAGGTTTAGTACTATTAAACTAGATATAGCCGAAGTTACAAATTTCAGCCCAACACTTAAAACAATTAACCATATAACAAAAAAAAACTAAATTTCATAGTGGACTTTCCAAGTTCATGCTTGATCTGGTACCAAACAGAACCTTAATAAAACCCTAAAAAATAAACAGGAAAACCTTAGACACCTAATCGCCACCGACTTAGCTACTGACCCACTGGAGAGAAGCGATGATCCGATGTTGACAGCTTGAAGCGGAGGCGACATAGACGTCATAAACACCCATTGTAGAAACCGACTTTAGAAAGAAGGAGGAGCTAGTCTGATATAAAAGCCACAATCGGTACGGAGACGAGAGGTAGGTTTTCGGCGACACTGAAATACGGTTCACAACAACAGAAATTCTCACACCATCGCTCTGAAAACGTGAAACAACCTTACCCTTTGGCAAAAAGACCCAACTCGCCTCGAGATCTCACATTCCTAACCGTACCGATCTTCTTGCTTCGATGCCGCACAATAACTTATAAAAAGTTTCCAACTAAAGTTTAACTCATAAGGAAGTAACTTCAACTTTTATATAGTTTATAAATCACTAAAAATAATTGAAAATAGTAATGTACTAGTTCAAAACGTATAATGTATATTCGATTTGTTAATCTTACTCTCCTTTTGTCAACAATTGTTAATATCTTCATAAAATACACTAAACCTTCTTTTTGTCGTTTGTTAGGTATGTTTTCAAATATGTTTATATATACTTAGTACTAAATCCTAATAATGTTAAGTCAATTTTCTTTTGTTAACAGAAAATTAAGACACAATCTTCACTAACAAAGTAAGATTTTTTTACTTGTGTTTTAATAGTTTTACATTTGTCCACCTTTAAACCAAACCAAATAATTTATTTACTAAATTATGTATTTATACCAAACCAAATAATCAATGAACAATTTAATGAGGTGGACTTTTTAAACCAAATCAAATAATTTATTTCACTAAAATTGTAAGATTTTTTTTCACTTGTGCTATAATAGTTTGACATATGTCCACCTTTACACCTAACCAAATGATTTATGAACCACATTATGTATTTAAACCAATGCACAAAGTGGACTCTTTAAACAAAATTAAATAATTTATGAACCACATTATACATTTAAACCAAACCAAATAATCAATGAATAATTTTTAAATGTAGATACTACATTGGAGTATTTGGAAACAAAAATAATAATAATATTAACTAATATTGTAAGATTTTTTTGTGCTCTGCCAAAGCTGACACATGTCCACCCTTTAAACCAAATCAAATTAACCATAAATCACATCAAGTACTCAAACCAATTCAAATAATCCATTAACCACTTCTTTAAAATAATAGCACCAATTTTTTTTTTCTGACTGCCACAACATCCATTCAAAAAAATAATAATAAGAAATAAAAATATCTTTCACTTAGCATAATTAAAGGATATAATAACAAAAGGTAATAAAATTTAAAAAGAAAATCAAAGATTCATTGGCGTTTCACTCTCAAATCAAACGGTCACGTGTCCATGTATTTTAGACCTGAACCGAGAATATTACACTTAATCGTAAATGCCCGAAACTCAATTTAATGTCCATTATGTCTCACTTCTCCACATTCTAATTTCATTGTTTTTGCCTATTCTTTTTTCTTACGATGGAAAATCTATCGCCTCTCAATTCCTTATTAAAATCAAAATTTTAGTTCTCTTCTTTTCGCTTTCTTTGTTTCGAGCAATACTTCAATTTGTTCTACATATTTAATTCTCGAATCTCATGGAAAGACAAAAAATGTTTCTAGATATGAACATCATACTTAAGAATGAAGATGAAGACAAATGTATAATGATGACACATATCTTTCTTTACTAATATTGTAAAAAAAAGTTTTTAACTTGTGCACTAATAGCTTGACATGTGTCCACTTTCAAACTAAACCAAATAATTTATAAACCACATTATGTACTTAAACCAAATAAACAATGAACAATTTTGAAAGGTAGACTCCACATTGGAGTATTTAGAAACAATTATATATTAAATATTGTTATGTTTTTTTTTGTAGACTCTCCTAAATGTTGACACGTGTCTATCCTTTAAACCAAATCAAATTTATCACAAATCATATTAGGCAAACCAAGTCAAATAATTCATTAACCACAATCACAATACTTGTAATTTTTAACTGTGGGCTCCACAATCTTAAAATAATAGATTCGTTCAATTTTTGTCTAACACTTTTCTTTTCAACACATCATCCATTTAAAAAAATAAAAAATAAAAATATTTTCTACTTTGCGTAATTAACGCCTATAATAAAAAAGAAGAAATTTTTTAAAAAGAGAATCAAAGATTCATTGGTGTTTCACTTTCAAATCAAACGGCCACGTGCCCATGTCTTTCAATTCTAAGCCGAGAATATTACACTTAACAGTAAATGCTTTAAGCTGACTTCAATGCCCATTACATCTCACTTCTCCACATTCTCATTTCATTATTTTTCAAATTGTTACATCATAAATAAGATTGAAAAAATCCGCCAGTAGCATGGGATAACCTCTAGAAACATACTATTTTCCCAAACAACATATTTTATCTAATAAAGTAAAGTTTTTTCATACTCAAACATTGAGAAAGTGATAAATGGCAAACTTTTATAAACTTGTATATTTATTCTCCCATCCAAAGGTACAACACTTATATTAAATATACGATACTAAAAATACTCAAATACATATTTGATTCTCTTTTTTGATTTTTTTACTTTTTGTTATTATAGGCGTTAATTGCGCTAAGTGGAAGATATTTTTTATTTATTTATATTGTATTATTTTATTTTTTTGGACGGATGTTGTGGCAGTCAGAAAAAAACCGGTGCTATTATTTTAAGGATATGGTTAATAGATTATTTGAATTGGGTTGAGTACTTGATGTGATTTGTGGTTAATTTGATTTGGTTTAAAAGGTGGACATATGTCAGCTTTGGCAGAGCACAAAAAGCCTACAATATTGGTTAAGATTATTATTATTTTTGTTTCCAAATACTCCAATGTAGTACCTACCTTTAAAAATTATTCACTGATTATTTGGTTTGGTTTAAATGCATAATGTGGTTCATAATTATTTAATTTTGTTTAAAGAGTCCACTTTGCGCATTAGTTATTTAATATTATTATAATAATATTACAATAACAACAAAAAATTGTACCTTATTATGATATACTTTTATGTACATTTTTAATCTTAAATGATGACAAATAATAGAGAATGAAAAACTACAGAGAATATATATTTAAATATTTTTAGTAAGATATATTTAATATAAGTGTAGTAGCTTTGGATGGGAGAATTTTATTTGTGCTCTAATAGTTTGACATGTGTCCACATTTAAACCGAACCAAATAATTTATGAATCACATTATGTATTAAACCACACTGAATAATATTGTTAACAAATTATTTAATTTTGTTTAAAAAGTCCATTTTTAAAAATTGTGCATTGGTTATTCAGTGTGGTTTAAATACATAATGTGATTCATAAATTATTTGGTTCGGTTTAAAAGTGGACACATGTCATACTATTAGAGCACAAGTAAAGTTCTCCCATCCAAAGCTACTACAATTATATTAAATATATCTTACTAAAAATATTTAAATATATATATATATATATATATTTTGATGAAATTTTATAATTATAAATCAAAACTGAAAATATTTACAAGATGTTTTTAACAATAAAAAAATCATAATCGCTGTAAAGAGAAAGCCCGCTGTGGTATGGTTTCAGTGTGCCTCGTTAAAACCTTTCGCTAGAAAACCCAATGGGACAAAACTAACGAAAGGAAAAAGAGTACACACCTCAAACCCAGCAATGGCCTGAAAGAATGGGAAGAGAGGTCGGTCATAGCTATAACAATCAGTGAAGAGACGACCAACGCTGTAGAATGGGATGTAGTTTTGAACCAGGAGGATATCTGAGGCTGAGGCTTCTATCACGGATGATGTGTGTAATAATCCTGCGCAGTTGAGCTGGAGTGCGCGACGGTTTCCCATGAATCCTGTTGTTGCGTTCCCTCCAGGTATGATAAACAGTAGCTTG
>OVBE01008716.1:0-16859 GCA_900406425.1 Iberis pinnata | reverse complement strand
TACCGTTTTGAATTCGATAATCAAACTATTATTCTCACTTTAGCCATATTCGAGTTTGTAACTGAACGTGCATTTCTGGTCTATGTGGATTCGATACCCTTTGCTGTGCTACATTGAAATGTTCTCTGCAGTACTAGTTTATGATTAAATTCTTAACCTACCAGAATTTTGGCGCCGTTGCCGGAGACCAATTGTGTCTTTCTAGTTTTTAATTAGAATTTCGTCTAAAGTTTTTAATTTTCAGTACTCATCTCGTTCTTTTTTGCTTGTCTTTGTCTTACAGGTGTATGAACATAAGATCTGACAAATCATCTGAACTACTCAACCTAAGCAACTCAGAACTTGCAAAGCTAGAACGCTCAAAACGGAAAGCAAAGAAAGACGCTAGTTCATCCACTCAAATGGCTGATATCGTCAATCCAATAAATCCAGTCGATCCCGATGGTCAACAACCACCTGCTATAGGCCTTAATCAGCTCATTAACCAAGGACATGGTGGTGGAAATGACAATCAAGTGCTACAAGGCCAACAAAGAGCAATGCAACAAGGAGCAATGCAACATCAAATTCCTCCAAGAAATCCTGATCCTCAACACGTTCAACAACCTGAAAATGTTGATGCAAGACACTATGTCTTGTTCGAAAATCCGGAAAGAGTTAATCAGCTCAATGCTCAAGCTCATGCTCTGCTCAATCCTCAGAACCATCCTCTAGTTGGTTCTTTCAACAATCCTCAAGCAATCTATGCTAATAGGAATCCCATCCAACCTCCTCCACCTCAGCGTAGGGAATATCAATTCCCTGTTTCGCTTGTTCAGGTGATTCGCAGCAACCAATTCAGTGGTTTACCTCATGAGCATCCAATGAATCATATTGATATCTTTGAGGATATTTGCAACACCATCAAGCTAAATGGGGTATCAGAGGAAATAAAGTGTACAATTTTATAGTCTTATTATGCATGTTTTATGATTATGTAAATTCATTTATGAAAAAGATGCCTAAAAACATAGTTGTGAAATACTTATAATTTTATAAAGTAACAAAAAATATTCCGCGTGTAGCGCGGGTTTTCACCTAATATCCGATAAATCATGTTATTTTTCTTTTTCATATCCAGTCTCACTCTGCAACGATTTGTATGCCTCTCCGACATAATTAACCATTTCCAAATCAGCCTAGTGAAAGTCAATTGCTTTTGTTTATAAGCCCTGGAAGTTTGATAGATTGATACTAATGATTCTGTATCAATATCTATAGATAATCTTGACTTTAAATATATCATTGTTGTTCTTTCAATTTATACACGTTCATAATTGATACTCCTAAACTTCAAGTTGAGCATTCTTTCGCTTCTCAATGATGATCGAGTGTTGATATCAACAATAACCAAAAGGCATAACATCTTGAAAGAAATATCACAAACCAACCGATCATTATAAAGAATGATCTTCAATACCTTTATAGGAGACTTTGAAAAACTTCAACTTGCATTTTTCATACGGGCATGGTTGTGTGGTACTAGTGAGGGTCCAGTAGCACCATTTGATGCAATTCATGGACACTAAGAACTCCTAAGCATTTATCGTGCAACCATGATTGTCGTTTTAATTTTTGGATTTGAACCCAAAAAACTTGTAGATCTCCAGAAAAATTAATTGGAGAAGATACACCGCCAAAAAAAACGTGCAACAAAAAGAAGCCAAAAAACGTAATCAATGTGATTGTCAGAAAAAGAAATTTCCAAAAAGAGACAAACCCAAAGATAGCGTCTATAATTTTTTAATCATTAAAAAAGATATGAACAATGATAGATTGATATGTGGTTGGATTAAATGATAGATTGATATGTAGCCGCCGATAACAATAAATCAGATGAAAAAATAGAGAAAATTGATGGCAATAGATACGGCTGGGCGTTCGGATATCCGAATCCGATTGGATTTGAGTTTTCAGATTTTTGGATTTTCGATTATAGAATCCGTTCGGATATTTTAGGACTTCAGATCGGATTTGGTTCGGTTATCCTCGGGTTCGGGATCGAATTTTCGGATATTTCAGATTTTTATTCGGTTTTAGATTTTTGGATTGAGAACGGATATAAATATCTGAAATAACCCGAATTAATAAATTGATTACCCTTTCCTCCATCATTAATCGGTGTGATAAATTGAAGTTTCTGTAATATGTGAAATCAAATAAACTTATATGCAAAAAAATCATGAATTATGATAAAATACCAACAAACAACATATGCAATTGTGAATTTCTCGAAGTCTAAGATGGAGGAGACCTTGAAAATTGAGAGGATTGTGAATATCACCAAAAGTATGAATCGATGTAGTATAGAGAAATTGGGGAACGTGATGCTATGTACAAAGCTTTTATGTCATTGTTCTGATATGATACTAATGGTAATTTGACTTTCTCCACATTCGTCTTCGTTGTTTGAAGATAACCATTCCTCTTATAGTGTTTGAGAAAATTAATAAATTTAATTTTCCTATGGTAGATATTTTGCTATATATACTATAATGTTTCAAATTCCATTTAGTGTAAAAGTAATCGGGTAATCTATATACATTTTGCATTTTTAAAAAATAAAGAGTTATTTATTTATTTTAATCAAAACCTAAAGAAACGAGAAATCACAAGTCACGACTAATCTTTACGGCTTCACTGACGCACGCCACGGCTTGGTAGCCTAATCTCCTTCTCTCCGCCGCTTTCTTCGTTTTCTATTTTTCTTCTGCTTCTTGTATGCTTGGTATCAATCGAAGTAAATCAACACTATTACTTAACACCATGTTTGATGAAAGCAAGTTCGATGTCAATCTCAAGCTTTGGGCTCTTCGAATTCCCCGTGAACTCTGTAAAAGCGCAACTCGCATTCTCAACGGGTACAGTAACTTACAACCTTTTGTTTATGTTCTTAAATTATTGCAATGAGAAAATGCAGTAAACAGTTAATCCCAAATCTAAGTCTACTATTTCGGAACTTGAAGTTTGTTGTAGCTCATGGAAATTGAATTGCCTTTCAATGAATAAGTTTGTGTTCTTATTTGATGAAAAATGGAAGCTTATTGTTGATTTGATAACTTTGTAGATACATGATCAACATGCCACGAATTAAACCAATCACTGAAGATCCTGCTTGTGAAAAGACTCGATTGGTGATCTTATCTGAAAGCGTTAAAAATGTTGGTAAGAGTTTGGAACGTGTTTATGATAATGGTGATTGGTGAGAGTAGCTATATTATTCGTATTAACCAAGTTTTTCTTTTTTTTATAGCACAGATCTCTCTGAGATACCTGATGAAAAACTAAACCAGCTTAAGAAACTAAGTGAAGTTGAAGTAGTTCCTCACTCTGTTACTCTTGACTATTCATATTGGAGTGTAGGTAAGACAATATATTCTTCACATGAATGTGTATTACGGAATTATCAGGACGTTTAAAAGAGCTAGTTTTTTTGCTACAAGCTACCCTTTATGTTCTATTTGAAATAATCTTTTCTTGGATCTCTTTAATCTAATGCTTACTAAAGTTTTTTTTACATTTTTACTAGAAAAGTTAATTCACCATTTCCCTGTAATCATTCTTGATTTCTTCAATGGTTTTGTAGTACCCTGAACTTTGATAGCCTTTTTTTTCTGCTTATTGCTAAAGATACGAGGAAATCCAAGTCCAAAGGCTATTCGTAAACGGTTCTATTAACCCTGATTTTTGTGATATTGAACCTTCTGTATCATTCTTTACACAGATCACATATTGAAGCAGATTCTACCAGATGGAGTGGATATACCTTCATCTTTCGAAACAATAGTTAAGTATTTAAATTCTCTTTGTTTCCTGAATTTAACAACCTAGCTTATAAGTTATAAGAACTCTTTTTGCATGAGCCAACAGGTTTTTTTGTGTGCATTTGTGGTTTCTATCTAGTCTGTAAATCTAGAGATAATGAGTGCATGGTCTAGTTAAGTATCATGAGGATTGCCTCTATCATGAGAACCAACATCTCTTTGCTTATTATGTGCAGGTCATATTGCTCATTTAAATCTACATGATGAGCTTCTTCCATTCAAAGATGCTATAGCAAAGGTTATCTATGATGTAAGCTTTTGATCTTCTTCCTTTCATGTTATCATTTTTATACTTTCATCTCGTATCATGATATCTAACGTTCTGGAGGGTCTTTATATTTGTAGAAAAATTATCCAAGGATCAAGACTATTGTTAATAAAGTTGGGACTATCACCAATGAGTTTCGAGTGCCAAAGTTTGAAGTGTTAGCTGGTGAAAATGGGATGGAAACAGAAGTAAAGCAATATGGAGCTAGATTTAAGCTTGACTATGGCTTGGTTTATTGGAATTCAAGATTGGAGCATGAGCACATGCGGCTTTCATCTTTGTTTAAACCTGGAGAAACTGTGTGTGATATGTTTGCTGGTATTGGGCCTTTTGCTATTCCAGCTGCACAAAAGGGATGCTTCGTTTATGCAAATGATCTAAATCCAGATAGTGTTCGGTACTTGAAGATTAATGCAAAGTTCAATAAGGTTGATGATTTGATTTGTGTGCACAATATGGATGCTCGGAAATTTATTTCTCAGCTAATGACGGTGTCAACTTGTGAGAGTAATTTGCAATCAGTAGCAAATGACAAAACAAAGGAAACATTAGTGAATCAAGAAGGTAGTTCTCTTGATTTAAACTAAGTTTATATTTGGTTTTAGCCAGATCAAATAATAACCTTACCAGTGGGTTTCTCTTTTTAAACTGCTTAACCACAGCTGAGACTAACATAGAAGATAAAGATGCTGGAACAGGCAGAGAGGGAATACTTGAATCTCATGCAAGCATTAATGAGCCTCTTGGTGAAAATAAGACGCCATCTGGTGTTTCAAAGACAGGTAAAAAATGTCTCAAGAAGATTTCTACAAGACATTCTTTTAACAGTTACTGTTGCCTTGGAGATCATCACCATGATGTTAATTGAATACAGAAAATGGGATAGCAGAAGATTGCAAGAGGATAGAAGGAAATACAAGTAAGAGGTTGAAACAAACATTGCTTCCAATCGCAAAGCCATGGGAACACATCGACCATGTTATTATGAATCTTCCAGCTTCTGCCTTACAATTTCTCGGTATGTTTTTAATGATTCTAGATTTCTGTTATAAATTTGGGACTATGCTTATTGTTACATTTTGATGCTGTTTATGTTATGTGAGAAACTTTGGATCATGTATTAAGGCTTGTGTGAGTTTTGTTTGATTTTCTTGATTCTGGTTAGGGAGTAATAAAAGAACTTGATAAGTGTAGCTTATCAAAACCTCATAGATTAGATATCCAAAAGGAGTTACAAGTTTGAGAGTTTTTAGTGGAGTTGCTCTCCGCTCCCCCTTTACAAGATTCACTAGATTCTTGATAAAACTTCCCAAAACCCTAAAACCATAATATATAGTAAGACTAAAGAGAAACCTAACATAACCTTGGTTACTTTAAAAGTAAACCATGGTTATTTAAAAGCAAGAGAGTAAATAGTAACTCTTTAAAATTACTGCATCCATCAGAACTCAGGGTTTTGATCTTATCATCTTGCTAAGTGCTTATGAATGTTGTCTTTGTTATCGTTTTTTGCAGATTCTTTCAGTAATCTTATTCGAAGAAAGTATTGGAAAGGACCTCTTCCTCTAATTCATTGCTACTGTTTCATTCGTGCAAGCGAAACAACAGAGTTTATAACTTCAGTAAGAACCACTATTGTGTCTTTGTACCAAAAATCTAGTAGCATTTTCCGGCATAGCTTGAATTCTGTAACAAAGCTTATGTGACATTTTTTGAAGGAAGCAGAAACTGCTTTGAAGTTTCATATAGAAGATCCAGTCTTTCACAAGGTTAGAGATGTTGCTCCAAATAAGGTAAGATCTCACTTTGTTTTTTTTCTTTTTCTTGAATGATTTTTGATAGAATATCAAAACATATCATCTGTAGTTTCTTAGCTTGACTTCTTCTTTTTCTACTTTGTAGGCAATGTATTGCCTTAGCTTTAGACTACCTGAAGCATGCTTGAAGTCCGAAGACTAAAACAGACTTTTTTAGTTGGAAATTTTGTGTTTGGTATCACAAGATATCATGAATTAGTAGTCTTGTGTTAAAGAGTGTTATATCTTACAAAGGTTTTAGCAATTTGAATGTTAAAGATTAATGTTTGATTTATAATATTTGACAATTGATCAAATATTGTTTGTTGGTTGGTAAGTCAAGATTCATATATGCCTTTGTTAATTTATATGCACTTCGACCATGTGACACGTGTCATCTTAACTGTTAACGTACGCTTTTATTGATGATGGCGCATGTTAGCATATGAGGGTAGCTGCAAGTGACGGAGTTCCCAAAGAAGACCGCTCAAAAATTAAAATGCGCACAACCGTCATCTTCTTCAACCGATCTTAGCTTAACTAACCCATTTGGCCCTTTTCTTTTTACTCTTCACTAGCTCGCTTCTTCTACTTCTTCCAATGGCGTCTTCTCTAGCTTTCGGATCTCTCCATCGTGAGTCTCTCCCTATCTGGCGTTTTCCTTTTCTTAGCTCGTTTTCTTCCTTTTGCTGTTTTCTGTTGATTTGATGATTTCACGAGGATGAAGAAAACGGAGTCAAGATTCCGGTAGGAAATAATAATTGCATTGATTCTAGCTATTCGTTAATACGTTATTGCTTCTTAGAGTAAATATTTCACACTGTTCACTGTCTTTGAGGTTCCCGATCTTCTTTGTGCGAATTGTTATTTGGTTACTTAATAAGGTTTCGATTTCGGATCTTGTATTCTTGATGTGTGTCAGATGTGTAGCGTCTGGATTCTCTCATTAGTTCTCTAAGGGAGATTTAGTCTTAAGCGTGAATCTCCATTGTTACAGAGACTTTAGGATCCGCCATAAATTCACAGAGTAACGTTCGCTCGCTTTCTGGAAACTGGTCTGCCTCTGAGAACAGCAAGTATACTCTTGCGTTACGTGCTAATGCTTCTAAAACTTTGGCAACAACCAAAAATGATGGTGAGTTTATCTTCTACTGTTCTTTTTCGTGTTCGGATTGCCTTTTATGCCTTTTTGACTATTAGGCTTTGGAATGGTTTGTCTCATCACTTAGATAGTTCATAGTCGTAATACTTTTCATCGTTTTTAGGTGTTTTGGAATTAGTATATACTGTGACGTGATATTGGTCCATACTGTTCTCTTTATCTTTGATTTTGTAGATTCATCTGATGCTAGTTTGTCAAATGGGAAGAAGACTGTTCGAAGGACAACTTTCCCGAAAGAACTAGAGGTTGCTTCTTTGCTTTCTTTAGATTAGATGTTAGGTTCTTTAGCTTATATGTTTGGTAGGTGCTGTTTTGACGTTTTCTTTGAGTATTTACTTTTGATAACATCAATATTTTGGATGAAAAACCAAAATACTTTTATGGATCTTTCCCTCAGAAGACCAAAATACTTTTAGATGAAATGTAATGTTTATAGTTGACATGTTACAGGCACTTGTTCTCGAGATGTGTGATGAGACTGATGTTGCTGTGCTGCAACTTAAGGCAAGTCTCTTCGCCGCTAGTTCTTTTAAATACTTCATAGTTATTGTAAATTCTCTTGAACAAAGATGTACCACCAACAATATGGAGCTAACAATGCTTATTTTGAGACGACGCTGATACTACAATATAGGTTCCAACAATTACGATTTCTGATGCTCTCTTCACTGCAGATTGGAGATGTCGAGATGAACCTAACACGGAGGATTGGAGAACCCACAAACCCCGTTCCTGTGGCAGATATTTCTCCAACTGTAGCGCCTCCTATTCCTTCTGAACCCATGAATAAATCTGTTTCTTCTGCTCCTAGTCCATCTCAAGTAAAACAGTCCTCTGAAAAAGTCTCTCCGTTTACTAATACATCATATGGAAAATCACCAAAGTTGGCTGCTTTGGAGGCATCTGGAACTAGCAATTATGTTCTAGTCACATCTCCCACGGTATGAAACCCGTCTCCTAACTAAGTGATTGCCTTTTTTTAATCTCTTTTCTCTGTATTCTTCTTGTTTAAATATGATATTTGTTTCTTCACTTTACCCAATAGGTGGGCAAGTTTCAGAGGAGCAGAACTGTAAAAGGAAAGAAACAATCACCTAGCTGTAAAGAGGTAAACGAAACAAACTCTTCTTAAATTCCTCAAACAAGATCAAGGATTGCCCAATCCTGAGCAGATAATTACTTCAGGGTGATGTTATAAAGGAAGAACAAGTCATTGGATACGTACTTCAGCTAGGAAAAGAAATTCCAGTGATGGTAATTAGCTTAAACAATAATGTATGTATCTCTTATTTTGAAACTATCAACAATTGTGTGGTTTTATGTGGAAACAGTCTGATGTAGCTGGGGAAGTCCTAAAGCTTCTTTTAGACGACGGAGGTAAAAACATTTTGTATTGAAATTGTTTCAATTGATATGAACATTACTCTAGTTTTAAGAAAACTTTATGGTTCATGTGGTAAACAGACAATGTTGGTTATGGAGATGCTCTCGTTGCGGTCTTGCCTTCGTTCCATGATATCAACATCCAGTGAGGAACCAAGTTTAAAACTTCTTTAACTTCGCTTATGTTGTTTCTATTCTTGATTCGTTGCAAAGAGTCTATTTTGATCTTGATCAAGTGGGACGTACATTGTTATGCTTTTGGTCACTCACATAGTTTGTCCAAGTTTTAGAAAACAAATATTGATTTTCTGCATCAGAAAAAAATTCTAGTCGTACTTATAAATGACGTGGCTATAAAATTCATGACTTGGCGATCTTATCTTCGCGGCTCATCAACAAACGTTTCGTATAAAATGAAGGCCCAAATAAAATTCGTCTCTTTGAAGCGATGTAGTAAGCTGACGTGTCTTCTCTGAGAATGAAACTCACCACGAATGATCTCTTCGTTTCTCCACCATTATTTCACTACCCTTGCTCCTCCTCCTCCTCCTCCTCCCGTCAGCGACGTAGTGTCAGTTTCGATGGAATTCATATTCCGATCAACCTCACTAGGAAGAAAATTTCCATATTTATCGTTTCTCATTCTGATTCCGATCTTCCATCCCGAACTGCCTTCTCTCGCCGCGCTATTCTCCTCTCGCCGCCACTTCTCGCCGCCGCTGCTTCCTTGTTTCTGAAGCCATCGGTTTCTTCAGCTTCCGAGGAGAGCTCTTCTGCCACTGTGACTGTACCTGCGGAATCAGCAGCTTCTCCTCCCGCTCCCACTACTCCGATACCGCCTACATCCGTGAATAAGGAAGAGACTATAACTTCGAGAATCTATGACGCGACAGCTATTGGTGAGCCGATGGCTATGGGAAAAGATAAGAAGAAGGTGTGGGAGAAGCTGATGAATGCGAGGGTTGTGTACCTCGGCGAGGCGGAGCAAGTTCCTACCAAAGATGATAAAGAACTTGAACTCGAAATTGTTAGAAACCTGAGGAAGAGATGCATCGAGAGTGACCGTCAAATCTCGGTCGCACTGGAAGCATTTCCTCTCGATTTGCAGGACCAGCTTAATCAGTACATGGATAAGAGGTTTGTCTACAAGTATTCTTCGTTTGCTTTAGCGTAGTTTTCATCGTATCTTATATGGTCAATGTTTGAAGACTTTGCGTGCATGTCTACTTTCACTTGTCTTCCATACTAAAACTATGATGTTTAATCTTGAAAACAAGAGGTGACAGTTTGTTGCATGTGGATGAAAGTTTGAGATTGCAGCTCGAGTATCATGATTATTGTTTAGTTACTTGAAATCGTTTGTGGTAATTTTGGTGGCAGAATGGATGGAGAGACATTAAAGTCGTATGTGACACATTGGCCGGCTCAACGCTGGCAAGAATATGAGCCTCTTTTAACTTATTGTCGAGATAACTCTGTTAGGCTAATTGCTTGTGGCACTCCTCTCAAGGTAGTCTTTAATTATTGAATGATCTTTATAGTCCAGGGTTTATCTCTAAATCCTTTTGATTATGCTACCTGATTTCATTTCAATTACTTGATTCTACACTGGTTTAAGATGCTAAGCAATGATGGTTTTTTGAGAACTGTTTGTTTCTCTCGTAAATGAAGATCGTGGGAATTATTACTTCTTGATAGTGTAAATGGAATGAATCTGGTTTTGATGATTTCAATTAGAGTATGCAGATTTTCAAGGTTTTAAGAGAATGGCCTGATAGGAATTTGCTGACTTTGATTAGTGCTGACACTACTCTGGTTAATCTGATGTAGGTATTAAGAACTGTTCAAGCAGAGGGTATCCGTGGCCTTTCAAAGTCTGAGCGTAAATTATACACTCCCCCTGCTGGTTCTGGGTTTATCTCAGGGTTTTCTTCGTTCTCACGTAGATATACCCTCGATATGAATCTCCCAACACAAATTGTTCCGTTTGGACCAAGCTCTTATTTGTCGGCACAAACAAGAGTTGTTGAAGAACATACAATGTCACAAGTTATTTTACAATCAGTAGCAGATGGAGGTGGGAATGGTCTACTATTAGTGGTTACAGGGGCAACTCATGTTGAGTATGGTTCAAGAGGAACAGGGTTGCCAGCAAGAATCTCAAGGAAGTTTCCGAAGAAAAACCAAGTTGTTGTATTACTTGATCCTGAAAGACAGTTCTTGCGAAGAGAAGGAGAAACTCCAGTTGCTGATTTTTTGTGGTATTCCGCAGCTAGACCTTGCAGTAGAAACTGCTTTGACCGCGCAGAGATAGCTCGAGTAATGAATGCTGCAGGAAGGAGGCGAGATGCTCTTCCACAGGTAGATTTCATATAGTTGCCTATCTAAAACTCTCTTATTAATTACTATAATTCTTCAATGAGCTTAGCTTTTACTTAAGCTTTCATGTCAAAAGTTCACAATGATGGAATCTTTTCCATGCTTCCAGGATATTCAAAATGGATTAGACCTTGGTTTGGTGTCACCTGAGGTTCTACAGAATCTCTTTGATTTGGAGCAGTATCCTCTTATTTCTGAGCTTACTCAGCGGTTCCAGGTATATCAATTCTGCTTAAGATTTCTTTTCTGAGATTTTTGCATTGTATATTTTTACTTTAGTCTCTAAAATATAGTTCAGCTCGAATAGTAATACCCGTCGATTTTACATTACTCGTCCTATCTCCCAGAGTTCATGCTATCTAGAACAATTAAGTAGGATTTGTAATTATGATGATTCTGTGATACAGGGTTTCCGAGAAAGGTTGTTGGCAGATCCAAAATTCTTAAATAGGTTAGCTATAGAAGAAGCTATATCAATAACAACCACACTTCTAGCACAATATGAGAAGCGAAAAGAGAATTTCTTCGAGGAACTCGATTATGTTATAACTGATACAGTGAGAGGATCAGTCGTTGATTTTTTTACAGTTTGGCTTCCTGCACCAACTTTGTCTTTTCTTTCATACGCTGATGAAACCACTGGACCAGACAGCATAGACGCCTTGAGAGGCCTCCTAGGATCAATACCTGATAATGCATTTCAGAAAAGTCTCGCTGGAAGAGAGTGGAATCTGAATCTTAGAATTGCTTCAGTAATAGTCGGTGGCTTAAAGCTTGCTGGTGTAGGAGTTGTTTCCAGTTTCGCAGCTGTAGGAGCTTCAAACGCATTAAATGTGGTTCGGAAAATCATCAAACCAGAGTTAGTTGTTGCTCAGAAACCTAAAAGATCTCCTCTCTTAAAGACAGCAATGGTTTATGGAGGTTTTCTTGGAACATCTGCGAATCTTCGATACCAGGTACGACAGTGATGGTATTTTTGTCTTAGCTACTTTATGTCTCCTTAACATCTAAAGTGTCTTTAAATGTAGATAATTGCTGGATTAATAGAGCATCGCATTTCTGATGAGCTTTCTTCTCAACCTCTACTTGTAAATATGATATCATTTGTTGTGAGGACACTTAACTCATATTTCGGAACGCAGGTCAGACTTAGGCATATAATGAATGGCCAGACTGTTTATTACTGGAATAACTATTATTCACTTGATTCAAACTTTTGGCAAATAATGTTGCAGCAATGGATTGATCTAGCACGGTCTACGGGATTGCAAACTCAGAAAAGCGTCCCAGCCGCTAAGGAAAGTTCCGATGCTAACGAGATTCCAGAGGCTTTGGAAGAATCAACTGTGGAATGCGATACTACTGAAGAGGAAAGTATTGACAAACTCAAAAATCGATGAAGCATAATTTCACAATTTTAAAGTTGTATGTATAGTTCTTTTGGGCTCTTGGAGATAGTGATGGAGCTTAGTTTCTTAAACTCATGTTAGTAATGTAGCCATGAGTTCCTATGGTTTTATATATCATTCGTCTCTTTAATCGTTTCTTCATTACTTAGCAGTTACCGCCTACTTCTTCCTTCAAAACAATAAGGTTTTCTACATTTTTTTTTTTTTAATAAAAAAACTAGATTAGGTCCCGCGTGATACGCGAGTATATCTAAATTATTTAGATTTAAATATGATAACTCGTGTTATTATATATTTTTATCGACGTTAAAATCAAAATTTAGTTATTATTAATTATTTTGATCTCTAGTTTCTTTTTACAAAATCATTAAAACTGATATCAACATATGTTGCGGTTTTACATATATTTTGCTCTTCAAATCTATACTATTAATCTTTTATATGTTATATATTTTTGTTATTTTACTTTTACAATTTATGTTAATTTATAAAATCAATATTTTTCTTGTGTTTGTTATTATATAGTTTTTATTTAAAAGAGCAATAAATATTTTCTTATATTATGTAAAAAAGAGTAATAAACCAACAATAAGAAAGTTTCCATTAGTTTAAAATACTACATTGACATATGTCATAATCTTAATTAATTATTACACATGTATGATCTCATAAATTATAATTTTGCTTACGTGTCACGCTCACGTTAAACGCGTTCTGGTTTATATAATAAGATATGTCATTTAATATACAAGTCAACTAATCAATAACAAAATTGCATAATATAATTAGTTGTAAAATAATTAACCAATCTTATATATTAAATTGGAGGTGAGTCGGTTTAAGTGTTGGCACCACATTCAGTTTGGGACTTAAAATGACGTTTACGAGTTTAATGAAATCTCATTATTACGAGTTATGCCATTCAGTTGCTAATGTGTCGTGCTAACAATGCGTCCGGTTTGCTTATGTGGCGCGATGAAGTCGATTTTCAAACATGAAAAAATATTTAATACGATACGTATCGTTTGGGTTGTTTATATGGCGTGATTACGTTGATATTTAAATTATTTTTTAGAATATATGATCAAATATTCTCTTAATATATTTTCTTTGGATCCTATAAATATAGCTCTTATATCTTCTCAAATTCATTCACCTCTTCTATTGCTTAGGTTTTCTTTTCCCGTTTTTCTCATTTTTCATTCTTTTGTATTTTTTGTATTTTTTTAATATTTTTTTATATGTTTGATTTGTTTTCACCATAATTTGGTCAAACTATTCATACACAAATGCAGTATGCGCTCTAATGCAAAAACTAAATGATAATGTGTCAATCGATCATTAGAGGTCTTAGTTCTCAATTTGTTATTACAGTGTAATTCATATTGTTTAGTTTATGATTATTTTGATTTATTATGGAGAAGATTTCATGGTTTTTAGTTTTTTATTTTTATGTGTAAACATTTTTTAAACGATTTTTCTGTTTTACTTAAATTTTTTCTTTTTTTTCTTTCATGTTAATAATATATTTTTTTTTATGATAGGTTATTATGACTGAACAACTCAATCATGTATGTATTTTGTTCTCAATTTCAATTTGTTCGTGCATAATGTGAGCGTAAAATTATTATTCTTTGCAAATTTCGAGTTCCTGTTAATAAAACTCTTCATATAGAGTAATATCATGTACAAATTTTAGGGTTTCTGAAGAATAATAATATTTTTTTTATTATTTTTTAAAAAATTATTATTCATTGTAAATTTTTGTGCATATGCGAAGTAAAGTTTTAACGCAGATATTCTATTCCGCGCAAATTTTGTGTATAAGCGAATTAGAGTGTTTTTCTATTTTTAATTTCTTTGTGCATGAAAAATTTTATGCAAAGTTCGTGTTCTTGTGAATAAAACTCTGCATAGAGTATATCATGTGCGAGTAATATGATGAAAATTAATAATTTTTTACTTTCCTTATATTATTATTCTTTGTAAATTTATGTGCATATGTGAATTAAGGTTTTATTGCAGTTGTCTGTTTCGTGAAAATTTTGTGCATATACGAATTAAGGTTTTCACGCAGTTTTCCGGTTCGTGCAAATTTTGTGCACATGCAAATTTCGTGCACATACGAATTAGAGTTTTCTCGATGTTTTCTGTTTCGTACAAATTTTGTGCATATGCAAATTAAGGTTTTCTCGCATAAGTTTTTTTTTGTAATAAAGTTCGGTGTTTGTGAATTAGGTTTTTATTTAGAGAAAATTACCTATAACAACCTACTTTATTTTAGTAATAACTACGATGACCTTTCAATTTTTTTTATTACTGACAAAACTTACAAATAACTAACAAAATTTTATAATACGTAAACTATCCTTACGTTAAAATATATGACTTAGGATTTTCTTTTAAAGACTACATTTTTTTTTTAACGTTTGCTTCTTTTTTTTCCTTCTTTTCTACGTCTCATATTTGTATTTTTCTCGGTTTCGTTCTCTTCCTACTTTTTTCCCCTCACTTTTTATTCAGTCTCTCTTTACTCATCTCGTCTCAGCCTCGATCTCTCCGTAACGACGATTCTTTATTCGATATAATCTTTACGAAACTCAGAGAGAATCCATATTTTAAGGTAAAAATTTCATCATATCAGATTTAATTTTTCTTGGTTTAGGGTTTAATAATATGTTTGATAAATCATGGATACAAGAACAGACGATTAGCCATAAAACCTATTTCAACAATTCAATAATGCTAAATAAACATCTATTTTTTTTTTCAATTTTGATGACCTAAATTATTTCCATAAATAAGAAAGCATGACATAACATAATCCTCATGACTCCAATTATTTATTCATGCTTATACATGTTTGGTTTCTATATCAGAGATGGAATACACTTGACTAAAAATTTATGTCCACATATATCGAATAGTTGGTTACTTTATCTCATGTATTATCTAATACACCTGTTTGATTTGTTTTTTCACATTATGTGGCGAAATTAATATGTTACGTGATACATCGAATCTCAAATATATGTATTATCTAATAACTAAGTCTGCAAAAAAAAAAAAAAAAAATTGGCAGACCAGCAGACTAATAACTAAGTCTGCCAAAAAAATTGGGAGGCCAGTAGACTAATAACTAAATCTCAAAAAAAATTGGCAGACCAACAAACTAATAACTAAGTCTGTTATTTTTTTTTCGCAGACTCGCTGACCTTACACATAATCTATAAAAAAAACTGGCAGACCAGTAGACTAATAACTAAGTCTGCCAAAAAAAATTGGCAGACTAGCATACTAATAAGTAAGTCTGCCAATAATATTGGTAGACCAATAAACTAATAACTAAGTCTGCCAATAATATTAGCAGACCAACAAACTATAATCTATGTTTGTTAGAAAAATTGGCAGACCAGCAGACTAATATGAAAGTCTGTCAAAAAAACTGGCAGACCTGCAGACTAATAACTAAGTCTGCTAGTAATATGTGCAGATCAGCAGATTAATATCTAAGTCTACCAGAATAATTGATAGACATGCAGACTAATAACTATGTCTGTCAAAACAACTGACACACTAGCAAAGTAATAACTAAGTCTTCCATTATTTTGAGTAAAATCAATAAAAAATATAAAACTATGTCCAAATATGATTTTATTAAACATAAAAGTCTACCAAATATGATTTTATTAAAAAGCGTTATTTTATTTTTAATTAATTGATTTTATCAAATATGGCAACAAATAAGTTAACTTTTTTAAAAGGTAAAATAGTTGGTTACTTTATCTCATAGATTATCTAATACACCTGCTTGATTTTTTTACATTACGTGGCCAAATTAATATGTTACATGATACATCGAAACTCAAATATATGTATGATCTAATAACTAAGTTTGCCAAAAAAAATTGCCAGACCAACAACTAATAACTAAGTCTGTCAATTTTTTTCGCACACTAAACACATAATCTACCAAAAGAATTGACAGACCAGCATACTAATAACTAAGTCTACAAATTTTTTTTTGGCAAACTAATAAGTAAGTCTGCCAATAATATTGGCAGACCAGTAGACTAATAACTAAGTCTGCTAATAATATTGGTAGACCAACAAGCTAATATCTAAGTTTGTCATAAAAATTGGCAGACCAGCAGACTAATCTGTAAGTCTGCCAAAAAAACTACCAGATCTGCAGACAATAACTAAGTCTGCCAATAATATTGGCAGACCAGCAGACTATTATCTAAGTCTGCCAAAAAAATTGGTAGACATGCATACTAATAATTATGTATGCCAAAAGAGTTGGCAGACTAGCAGACTAATAACTAAGTATGCCATTATTTTAGTAAAATCAATTAAAAAACATAAAAGTATGTCAAAATATGATTTTATTAATCATAAAAAATCTCAGTAAATATGATTTTATTAAGAAACATTATTTTATTTTTAATTAATTGATTTTATCAAATATGACAATAGAAATAAGTTAAATTTTAAAGGGTAAAATAGAGAACAAAATTTGAAATGTTAAAAATCTCATAAAGTTATTTTGGCTATTTATATTTTTTTTTAGGGTAAGTGTAGCAAATCATCCTTTTA
>OVBE01008715.1:0-16859 GCA_900406425.1 Iberis pinnata | reverse complement strand
ACTTTTTGTAGGTGCGAGACCTGTCAGCTCGTCATCTGGAGAAGCCCAATTGCCCTGTGGAGCTTGGTCTTTACGAGCTATAACCATCTTGACGACATGCAAGTCGTCACGAGAGGCTGAGGATTCGGCAACGTTCATACGAGAGGTAGACATAATTTAGGATGGACAAATCACCAAGCTATTCAAGTTAAACGCCGAGCTGAAAAATTCTAGAGAGAGAAAGAAGAGAGAAGGTAGAGCGATTGCACCTGCAAGGAAATTCTGAGATGTGAAGTTTTAGAATGAAGAATGATGGGGTATTTATACTATTAGAAAACGTGGTTAGCGAGGAGCGTGATGATTGTGCGTGGGAATCTGTAAAGGTGTGACCTTTTAGCTTCCCCTACGAAAACGATTCATTAAAGCCTACGAGAGCATTTAATGCACTTCAGCCGAAATGAACTTTACTAAATGAGCCGATCTGACGAGCTGGGCCTTCCAGCTCGAGGCCCATTAGGTTTAGTTAATGTAATTAGGGTTTTGAGCATGTATTTTCACTATAAATACTCATGTAATTATTCTTTAATGATATATGAAATTCTTCCTAGCTTTTACCCACAAGATCAAAGATTTAAACCTACTTGCTAAGTCTTGATTCAACACCTATGAATTTAATCTCTCGAATTTTGGCTTACATGATTTTTAAGCCGGCCCACTTGGCCAACATAGCCGTTCACAAGCGTTATATGAGGCCCTGTACTTGGTACCAGTTGGTAAAAAAAAATTTTAAACTCTTCCATGTGTTTGATATTGTTGGTTTTATATATGAGTATGTTATTCTCTTAATACTTTTGTTAAGTTAGTTGTTACATCCCAATCCTGGAAAACCGAGGCAATTTAAAAATTTTCTTTCCAAACCGGAAAAAAAAATTTAATTGCATAAAAAGATCTCCGAACTTCAACAATATATTTTGTGGAAGTTTAATTCTATTATCTGGAAGATATTATGTGGAGAAAGATAATATCTGATATTTAGTCAAAAATATTATTTATTATCCCTAATTATCTTTTAGATATTATTCAGCTGTTGGAGAGAATATTTTGTCTGTTGGAGATATTATTCTCTCCATATATTTTACTGAACCCCTATAAATAGAGGCTCAGATTCATTCCTCAAACTCACACCAAAATTCCAGAACTCCTATTTTTTATCAGATTAAGAGAGAATGAGATAGAAAGATCAGATTTAGGAAATTTTTCTAGAGTTCTTCAGTTTTCTTTTTTTTCCTCTGCTAACGTCGTCACCGTCGTCGGACGAAATATCTCCGATCGATGCACCGCCGCTGCTATCAGACTTGTCTCGCCGTTCTGAGTTCGACGGTGGTCTCGGAATTTCATTCCGACGTCTGACATGCCGTAGATCTGAGGTCAAAGTTCCAAATCCAGATCTGTTTTCTCTCCTTGCCGTCACTGGTTTTGGCCTCTAGCCGCCGCATCGGAGCTCCGTTTTTCTCACCTCCGGCACCGTTGGAAAGCTCTCGCCGAGACGAAGCCGACGCCACCGCCCTTGTCGTCAACAACCTCGGGATTCAGCTGCACCTCCAGTCGGAAGATTCGTCGCCACTTTTGACCTCCGATTTCCGCCGCTACACTGGTCTGAATGTGTCGTCTCCACCACCATTCTGACTGTCTTGTTCTTCTGAGTCCAACCATTGTCTCGAATCTTCGATCGGACTTCTGATGCTCTCAGAATCCTCCTTTTCCTGCTATTTCATTCTCTCTCCAAGATCAATCTTCTTTTTACCTTCTTCTTCAATCCAAGAAGGTAAAAATTTCTAATTTGATCTTCTGTTTTTAAGTCATTCATGTTCCTGATGTTTTCTCTTTTTTTAACAGAATTATTATTTATTTTATTCAAATTTATTTTCAAATAATTATTTATTTATTCAATTATTTTAATTCAAATTAATTATTTATTTATTTAATTTCGGATTTATCAATTAATTATTAAATATAATTAATTATTTTATTTATTTTTGGATTTAATATTTAATTATTAAATATAATTAATTATTTTTATTTTAAAATTTTATTTTGAATTTATTTGTTTATTTTCGTATTTTAAACATTTAGTTATTTAAGGTAATTAAATATTTTACTTCTAACTTTTTATTTTTAATTATTCATTAATTTTGGTTTTTAATAATTAATTATTGTTAATAATTAATTATTTCTATTATTTTGGATTTTGATTTATTTACTTTTGGATTTAAATAATTAATTACTAAAAATAATTAATTATTTTTTATTTTTTTATTTTTATTTTGTATTTAAATATTATTTTCGGATTTTTAATAATTAATTATTAACGATAATTAATTATTTTATTTTATTTTGAATTTAAGTATTTAATTTCGGGTTTAATAATTAATTATTAAGTGTAATTAATTATTCTGTTTTTCAAATATGTTTTCTTCCTTCCTAATTTATTATTTAGTTGTGGATCGGTTGGATTAAGTTTCTAAGTTGATTAATTGATTCACTAATTGAATGATGAATTTTTTCTTTTATTTAAATGATTATTCAATCATTTAAATTAGTTAGAGCCGAGTCTGATAAACCAGAGGATCCATGTTATTAATTTCAGATTCAAGTTTACATAACCTGATCTTCGCCCAATCATAAAGCTCGTCTACCAGCTAAGGCCAAGGTGAGGACATATTCTTGTCTTTGCTGCAGCTGTGATGTTTTCTCTTTTCGTAGGTTGCTTAGAACTTTATGAGTACGATAGCAAGGACTAAACGCTCTACTTTCATAATATCGTTATATTCGTAATGGGAAATTGTTCTGTGAATTGCATGATTGTTGGTTAGTCCAAGATTATGCAAAGTCTTGATTGTAATGGTCTAACATAGAGAGTCGATATTAATTACAATATGTAAATATGACATTGTTTGAGAATTGCGCTATGAATATTAATGCATGAATCCATTGAGTTGAATTTGAGTCTAGAAACCAAGCTCTAGGGTCGACCATCAGTAACAGTTTTGGTAAACAGTGGTACCATAGTGTTATATAGGGATGTAGAGGTATCAATGTGATACTAAGGCATCTGAGGCGGAGTGGAACCGCAAATGTGGTGTTGTTCTAAGGTGGTGCGACGAGTTTGGAATGCCGGAGCATCACGATAGAGCCTGGTTATGCTGGAAAATCCAGTCGCCGAGTGATGTATTCGGAACAACGGCCATTGTTGTGATAGCACATGACGCGAGTCGAGACCGCCTCATGGTGTGCAATGTGCCGGTGGGTTGGCTGGCGACCGGGACCTGTTTAGCCAACTCGGACCGATGGGTCACTAATGTCTGGAAGGGACGTGTAAAGCCTTCTGAGGCCGGAATCGCTAACAATCGTCAAACTGTAAAAGCGTCTCAGTATCCAGAAAAGGCTGGAACTGTGGCGGTGTGGCCGGGCACTCATGCCTGAACTACGTAAACGTCTCAGTATCCAGGAATGGCTGAAACTATGGCGGTGTGGTCGGGCACTTATGCCGGAACTACCGAAAGCGTCTGGGGTACTCCAGACGGTGTCGCGAGCACTCATGTCGCTTGTTTTTTTGAGTACAATAGGTGCTCATTTGTTTGTGTGCTTATTCAGGACTAAGTAATGTGCGTCTGAAGTTAGTGTCATAGTGTGTAGTAATTTCAAGTGTGTGTCCTCTTGGGTAATCTAAATTAGTCATTCCCCCCACCCCTTCGTTTCTCTTTCTCTCTCATCGTTACAGGTTGGCCAGACAGAGAGATGGTTATGTTAGTTATTGGCGGAAATTTCAAGGGACTTGTTTTGCCTGTACTGCGGCTAGGATCTCTGACCTTGCTTCTGGAAGTTGAAAGGTCGAATGATTCGCTTACTCCTGTTCCCAAAAGGTTAGTTACACGTGACGATAGGTCCGGGATCGTGTTTTTCCAAGAGACCGTTGTACGTTGTGAATAGTCCGAGACGGGGTGTAACATTAGTGGTCATTGAAATTTATAAGGTTGTATAAAGATCCATGTTTATACACAATGGTAGTCTCAAAAATAAATGTTACATGGTTCAAAGATATATACATAACTATATAAATAATAATAAATAGTATTATATTACTAAATTAAAGATAAATAAAAAATTTGATGGAGTTCAAATACGCATTTATTTGTATTAAATAATAAAATTTAATCGATTTATTTTACTAAATCAATTAAACATACAATAAAACAATTAGTCTAAAAATTTTGGGTGGTTTATATAAACCACCAAATCACTTCTTGGGTCTGTCTATGTTTGTAGCGTCACAAACTATTATAGTATATCTCACGCTCAATTTAAACTCTATCTGATTGTTGGTTACTATTATCGAATCACTATCTAACAGTATTGCTTGTCATATAATAATTTATTGTAGTTTCCTTAATGTCTTGGTAAATCTTTTTAGCCGCCTCTTCTTTTTTGATGTATGTGATCTGGTGTCGAATGGAAATTGCTAGTTTAGTCAGTGAGTTACTTTGGAGAGATGTCTTTTAGAGTTTATTGCTTCCCATCGTTTTTATTTCAACCAAACATTAATAAAAAGATAGAAACTCCATGATTGGTTATTTAACTTGGAGAAGGGTGTCTTACAAAAAACTCATCTAAATGTAAAATTTGGACCGATTTTGCTAAACAATTTACGTTTTTATTACAAGACCTTGAAAGCAAAGAAAGAGTAAAAGCATGTAGAGAAGAAAAAAAAAATGTTGAAGACACCAAGCTAATTTGAGAATGTTTGCCATTGTTCCGGAGACTAAATCGTGAAAACAAGTTTGGTGTTGTCTACTTCAAATTCGGTACATTTCAATATGCGCGTGACACTTCTCTTTACAGCCCACATCAAAGCTTCTAATTCCGAAGCTAAATGTGATATGCTCCGTCGTATACATTTTGTCTGTAACATCATTACAAACATTTGTCTTGAGAGACAAATCCAACATATTTTTATGTTTCCCATCATTATGTTTCGTTTGTCTTCATTATTCCAATTTTATTATTTATTAACACTTTTTGTTCTTATTTTGGTTTTTCTTACAAAATTTTCCACATTTATGTTTGTGGTCTTTGCTTTTGTTTTGTTCCTCTTATTGTAAGATTTATTAAATTTTCTTGAATACGTACTTTTTCACTTGATTTAAACTAAAGGTGAACATTTGGGTTTCCGGATCGGATCAATATTTTTGGTTTCAATTTTTTTGGATATAAAAGTTTACTACCCATATAGGATCCGAAAAATTTTCGGATCATGTTCGGGTTCTGGTTGGGTCAATACGATGAGAGTCAATTTATACTTGTAGTTTTTTGAATTTCAGTAAGTTCGGATAATAAAGACTTGTATGTACCCGAAATAAATAGATATACATAAAATTAGTTAAAATGCTATTATTATTTTGAGCTTTATACCATCACAAACCATTATCTGTTCCAAATAACAACACAAAGAAAGTTCCAAAAAAAATAAAATTGTTATTAGATTTAAGAAAAGGAGTTGAATCGACAAAAAAATTCCCTACCTAAATCCTAAAATTTGCATACAAGTTAAAGTTGGAAAATGTATTTTTTTGTGGAAAAATTACACTATGGTGCATCTAATCTTAAACTATTTACACAAAAGTTGACATTTTGCTTTTGGTGGACTTTCATTTGCATCAATTACCATTTATCCCTTAAAAGGAAGGGAACAAAAAAAAATGGTATTGATGTGATGTTTTTATTTTCTATCTTCAATCTTATTTGTAATATGTTAAATTTTTCAGTTATTTTTTTATTTTGATAATGTTTTTTGGTGGTTTAAATTTCTTTGTTTTTTTATTCAGCTAGTTAAGTTAGTTGGTGGATGATCTTGATATACAACATGTTTCATGATATTGGAGAATATTACACATATAAAAACCTATATTTGTATGTTGTGTTATGAGAGAGGGGAGATAGAGAATATTGCGGAGAAAGAGAGACTAAAAAGTAAGAAAGATGATTATCTTGTCAAATGTTTTGACGTAGAAGGTTTCAAAAAAAGAAATTGGGTTATAGGGTACCAACAAGTTTTATAATTTGCTAAAAGGGTACTTTGTAAAAGTCTTTGTATTTAGGTATTTTTTTCGTTTGTGAATGATGAATGTGAATTGTTATTGTGAATGATGAATTGTTTATGTTAATGATGAAGGATTTATGTGAACGGTGAGTTGTCTATGTGAATTATAAAAACATGAAACATGAAACATGAAACACGAATGAAATGAAGTATTTCTTCAATTTGCAATAGATTTGATGGGGAAAGAAGAAAAAAACGCGAATATGCTTGTATTTTACAAATTAAGTAGTATTTTTAGCATCTAATGGAATTGCAGTGTGTTCATATACTTAATTTTCAACATCCCTAATCATTTTAAAAGATGGATTTTAGAAATTGAAAAGCATAAAGTTTCATTAGTTTTATCGATTGAAGAAGAGTGAAAGAGATTTCATGGATTTTTTTTTTTGCGACTAATTTTTTTTTCTAGTAAAAAAAACTTTATTTATTTTGATTTTAATGTATTGAAATTAAAAATAATAAAATAAATCATGTTGGGTTGGTTATGGATAACTCATTAATCCATTTTACCCAATCTATTTTAACCCAACCCAATAAATTCATTAACTCATTAGATCCATAAAACTATTAGAACCCAAAATTTATACCCATTTGGATATATGAGTTGGTTTGACTCAAAAACATTTACCATTTTGACACCTCTAGTTATTGATGCTCTTATTATCGTTTTATCGTTGTTGTGTTTGATTTGGTACAATTTGACGTTTTTTTTTGTTACGTGTCCTACATTTTTTTTCCTTTTTTACACATTAGTTTATTTGTAGTACTTGCCTCCTTCATAGCTTAGCCCTCGTCATCACTATTTTTTTTGGGTTTGGTGATCCTTGTATGAAAGACGTTGAAATTATTGTATATTCGCTATCCCTTGGATTTGGGTGAGTTATTAATTTATTTTCTATCTTACTCTTATCTTAAACATTGCTTCGTTTTAAATTTCGATTGATGTACTAGGCTATGATTGAAACGTGGTAAGAGATATATGAGTGTTAATTTTTTTGTGTTTTCAAATTGCATCAAGTGCTATGTATTTATGTGAGATTGTATTTTTACATGTGAAAGAATCATTACCATTGATTAAAAAGATTTTATCGTAGGTTGAAATACCACATTTTTCCTAGTCTTGATTGCCTCCTTGTATTGATTATTGGGCGGGGCGTTACTTTGTAGTATATGGTTATATGTTTATGATGTTGTAATGTTTTGTTACATCTATTAATGAGTCACATGTTTAACGAAATATTTTAGGGCATTAATTAATTAACTTATTAAATAAGTTGTCATTTTTGTGTTTAAAATAAACTACTGACATAAATGTTATAAAAAATTTAATGCGTGGATACCCTTTACCAATTTCTAATTTGATGATGGAATAAATTAAAAATTATTTTCTATAAATAGGAGGTTATGTCCTCAAATCAATCATAGTTGAAATTTAAGAGTTCTCTCTTAATCCTCATCAGTAGAAAAGTTAGGTTCAAAAAGAATTTTTTGGAAGATCGAATCCGTCGATCCTAGAACTATAAATTCTTTAGATATGCTTCTACTTAAGTTTTATATCATCAAACACTGATTTTGTTAAGTTTTATAGAATTACAAATTCCACAAATGGTAGGCAAGCCACTTTATTCAGTTTCTGGCTGATTAATATGATTTATGGAAAGTTTTTTTTAAAAGGCATTTATTTAAAGTTTTTTTTTTCATTAATATATTATTTATGAAACTCTAAATATAAGACGATGTTCTTACAATCTTCAAAGTTTCGTAAATGAAACTCTAAGGCGAAGACTTTTAATCTAAAAAGTAGATTTTAATATTATGGAACAAGTTAGTAATGAGACACATATAGTCAAACAAATTTAATAATAAATTTACATTGAGATGCAAATTGTGTTTTTTCTCTTTGAAAATGTGTCATCCTCTTACAAAACTAAAGTGGCTCGTCCTAATTCAATGGGGCTCCAAATGGTAAAAATGGAGTAATAGGCGCGCATAAAAAAATTAGTGATGATGTAATATAATTGTGCTTTATGCAGAAAGCTAAACAAATGTAATTCATAAAAAATAAACGATACATAATTATTTCTGAATGATTTAGAGAAAAATAATTATATAATTAAAATAACATAAATAAATTGGATAAATTGCTTTTTATAAATATTTGATTATGTTGTAAGAAAATTAATTTCCAACATATATCATTAATCACTAAAATTTGTAAATAAATTAACTAAAAAATTACATTATAAATCTATGAATACATTGATGTTCTCATTTTTTATAATTTTGTGTAATGCATGGACGTGAGTGTTCAAATATGTATTGTTTTGGTACGGTTTTTTTGAGATTTGGGTAATCTTAATATAAAAAATTAACTAATATTGTGTAATTTTATTATTTGCATATTTCATAAAAAATGTTTATTTTGGTGAAATTTGGTTCAATTTCCAAAATTTTAGTTTGTTCAGATTCCGTCATGACTATCCGGACAATAGATTTTAATATTTATTCTAGTAATTTAATAATTCGATTCATGTTTAGAATCAAATATTTTTTTCGACTGGATCCAGTATTTGGATATTGGTTATTTCTCCACTCCTAATACTAAATTTATTTATTTAATATTTCTATTTAGTTATGTTTTGTCAAAGTAAAATCCTATGTGCGATTTTGGTTAATTAACAGTTCTTACATCGAAATCCGTGTAAAAATATTTAACAATAACTTTTTCTTAAACTATCAATTATTTATGAACAATGGTGAATGTCAGACTTTATGCGTTTTTGTAAAAACCGCTTTGAAATCCGTAAATTATACTCCCTCCGATTTGAAATAGATGTCGTTTTAGAATTTTGCACTCGGATTAATAAATCTCTTTTTTCCACAAAAACATCATTAAACATAACTAAACCAACCAATAGAAAAAAATATTACATTATCCTATTGGTCTAAATGTCAAACAACATTTAATTTTTCCATTGAAATCCGAGAACGACATCTATTTTAAAACAAAAAACTAATCCTAAAACGACATCTAATTTAAATCGGAGGGAGTAACACAATATTCATAACACGAGGCTACAAATCCTCAAAGAAGATCGAACAGTGTTGGTAAAAAAAAATTAGTGGGATGGTGTAGTGCAATTGCGATTTGTGCAAAAATCTGAACAAGTGCTATTCGTAAAAAATAAACGGTGCGGAAATATTTATGAATGGTAACAAAATTATATACGATATGAAAAACATAATTGGATAATTAAAATAGCATAAATAAATTGTATAAATTACTTTTTAAAATAAATATTTGATTAAGTTTTCAGTAAATATATTATATGTTTTAAGAAAATTAATTCTTAACATTTATCCATGAATCACTAAAATTTACAAATAAATTAACTAAAAGTTTAAAATTATAAATCTATAAATGCATTGATGTTCTTATTTTCTTATAAATTTTTGTAATGTGTAGACTTGAGCGTTCGTGTATTCATTTTAGTTCGGTACATTTCTTTTGACTATTCGGTAATCTAAATATAAAAAATTGACTAATATTGTATAAATTTAATAAAGTATTATTTATTTTGGTGAAGTTTGGTTAGTTCGAGTAGTTTTGTTTAGTTTTTAAAATGTTGGTTAGGCTAAGATTCGATTGTGATTATTCAGATAATGTATTTTGATATTTATTCGGATAATTTTATAATTCGGTTCAGGTTCAGAGTCAAATGTTTTGTTTCGACTCGATTCAATTTTTAGATATTGGTACTGTATATATTTGTTATCAATTTTCTATATAATTATGTTTCTATATGTAAGAAAATGTTATTACTAAAAAAAGTCAATCGCGGTTTTGAAGTTGAACTGATGCTTACTTGTCAAAGTAAACTTTTAGGTGTCTTTTTATTAATTAACCCTTTTCTGTATTAAAATGTGTGTAAAACATTTAATATTAACATTTAAATAATTTCAAGAAAAATTTTTTTATGGCGTTTTTTCGGCGATTATCACGACTTTTTGTCGTCAACAGACATCTAAACGTCGGTTTGCATTGTCGGAATTGACAGTTGAATTTGAAGACGGCGTGAAGACGCTTTCTTCGGAATCGTGGAGCATACAGTCGGTTATCTCCATTATGGATCACACGATCTGGAATGATGAACTGCAATTGCAAAATCGTTGTCTGAGATCCTTTAAATTTGTCTTCTGTTTTCAATAAGTTAGTCTCGTTTTACTCTCTTACGATTTTCTGTCATCAAATTTCTCTTCTACAAATCTCTACCTTTTGAATTTTCTACAATTTTTCCGATTACCAATGGCGGCGGACAACATTGGCCGTCGAATTCAAGATATTGATCTTGGAATTCATGATCCCCCAATTGCACTTCCCCCTACCTTGCTTGACCAAGCAATGGCTGACAATCGCTTTAGTATTATAGGACACACTCTAATGCCTAGGAAGCAAAATTTGAGGGCTATTGTAGCTTCAATGCCTCGTAACTGGGGACTCTCAGGCCTGGTTCATGGTAGGATCATTGAGGGACGCCGGTTCCAGTTCATCTTTCCATCTCAGAAATCTATGGAGAATGTTATGAGAAGAGGTCCCTGAGCCTTTGTGGATAGGATGCTGGTGTTGGTGCATTTGTCTCCTAACCTCTCCCCCTTTGACTTGCAATTCATAATATTTTGGGTCCAAATAGGTGGGATTCCTTTTCAGTTTTTGAACCAAAAAGTCATCACTGCTATTGGTAGAGCTTTAGGTTTCCTACTGGAAGTGGACTTTGATCCAATTAATGATTCATGTATGGAATTTATACGGGTAAGACTGAATTGGAATGTTGATGATCCTTTATAATTTCAACAAAATTTCCAATTCTCTATTGGAGAATATACTGTCATATCTCTAAGGTGCGAGAGACTTAGGGGATTTTGTGTGGCCTGCAAGAGGTTAACTCATGATTCTGGAGCCTGTCTAATCTAGAATGGTGGTCCTCAGCATGGTTCTGATGATGATAACAGTGATTATGATGATACCCCTGGGAATCATGGCAATGGTGGGATCATCATTTAAGAGATTGATCCTGAAGAGGATCATGCTGCTCAACCCAATGTCCATGACCAAGCAGCTGCACTGGTTCAGGAGATGATGGATGAAATCCAACAGTTAAGGAATCACAATCAAGACAACATGAATCCAGTGCCAGACGTTGATCATCAGGAGATCATTGAGCATAGACCAATGCATAATATATTTTCTGGTGAATGGGACATGGAACCAGCCTCTGACCCTTTACTTAGTGATAGTATGAACACAGAAGCTAGAACTATTGGTAGGAAGAGAAAGTTTATGGAAGTTGGTGGTACAATCAATCAGAATGGAGGTCATGAACACAATGGCATTGAAATGTCTATGGAGAATGAAACAGAAGATGCTACTGGAACAACTAGAGGTGCGGTGGGCCCAAATCCACCACCATACCAATGAAGATAATAAGTTGGAACTGCAGAGGCTTAGGTAATGACCTTGCAGTTCGACATCTAAAGGAGATGAATATGAAATATCTCCTAGATATCATTTACCTAATGGAGACTAAGCAACAATCTAGTTATGTTGAAAAAAATTGTAGAAGATCTAGGGTTTTCTAGTAGCTATATTGTCTCCCCTAGAGGTATTAGTGGTGGCTTAGTAGTAATGTAGAAGTCTGTACTTATTGTTTCTGTTTTATTGCTTCATCAAATCTTGTTGATGTTAATATTCAAAGTAATAAATCTAGTTTCTATTTATCTTGTGTGTATGGCAATCCAAACCACAATCTTAGCCATCACACTTGGTCTAAGTTAAAATAAGTTTCTCAAACTAGACATGGAGCCTGGTTAGCAGTTGCAGATTTTAATGAACTTCGATATGATAGGGAACAACATGGTGGTATTATAAGACCAGAGAGAACATTCACATATTTTAGACAACTATGTACCACTTGTGATTTTGAAGATATTAACTTTATAGGTAATAACTTTTCATGGTATGGAAAAAGAGGAGATCATGATGTGTATTGTTGGTTAGACAGAGCTATTGCTAATACATCGGCTTTTTCTTTATTTTCTGTTCTCTCGACTGAATTCTTAGAGCTAGGAATCAGTGATCATAGACCTGTAGTCACGACTCTTGAGATAGAACAAAATATCTCTAAAGGTTTTTTTTTCAAATTTGATGGCCGTATGCTCTCTAGACCTGGATTTAAAGATTTGTTAATGTCCTATTGGTCAAACAGTGATTTATCTTTGTCAAATAGAATGAGTAAATGCAGAACTTCAATCTCTAAATGGAAAAGAAACAATAGATGTAACTCTCAGGAGGATATAATATGGTTCAAAGGGCTGTTAAATCATTCCATCGTAAATGGTGGATCTACTCAGCAAGTTCGGAATCTTCGTAAAGAACTGAACCTTATCTACAAAAATGAAGAAATGTACTGGTAAACTAAGAGTAGAAATACATGGTTAAAGTGTGGTGACAGAAATAAAAAGTTCTTTTTTTCCTCAGTTAAAACTAGAATAGCAAGGAATATAATTCATTCTATTTTAGACCAGGATGAGAATATACAAAGGAAATATACAAAGATAGGTAGAGTGGCTGGTTTTTATTTTAGAAATCTCTATAAAAGTGATCATCCTGATAATGCCCATCAGCAGTCTGTGCTTGATGGCCTACCAACACGAGTATCACTAGAGATGAACAATGAACTCATTAAGACAATCTCATTGGATGAAATTAAACAAGCGGTTTTTTCTTTTGGACTTTCTAAAGCCCCTGGCCCGGATGGATTCACTGGAGAATTTTATCAGTCTTGTTGGCATGATGTACACCCACAAATTCTTGACATGGTTCAGAATTTCTTCAACTCAGGAATAATAGAAAAAGGTATGAACCATACTAATATTTTTTTAATGCCAAAAGTAGAAACCCCTTCAAGAATGTCAGAATTCAGATCCATATCCCTTTGTAATGTGAGTTATAAAATTATTTCTAAGATCTTAGTTAATAGTCTTAAGCCATTTCTCAAAAACATAGTTTCTGAGGAGCAAGCAACATTCATTCCACACCGTATGATAACTGACAATGTACAGTTTGCTCATGAGTTGCTTCACAGTCTAAAAGTTAGAAGACACTATTCTAAGTCCTTTATGGCTTTAAAAACTGACATATCAAAGGCTCATGATAGGTTGGAATGAAGTTTTTTGGAAGCCTCTCTCAAGAAATTAGGTTTTCACACTATTTGGATTAATGGGATCATGTCTTGTATTAAATCTGTGAAATTTTCTATTCTCATCAATGGTTCCCCTAAGGAATTTTTTAAACCAGAAAAGATTAAACAAAGGACTGAAGGATGGAGTAATAAATTCATATCCCAAGCTGGTAAAGAAATTTTGCTAAAATCAATTGGCATGGTAATGCCAATTTATTCTATGTCCTGTTTTTAACTGCCTAAAGGAATTTGTGCATAAATCAACAAAGTAGTATCTCAATATTGGTGGTAGAATAAAAGCAATCATAAGTTTATGCATTGGCTGTCATGGGATCGAGTCACAGTCCCCAAGAGAGAAGGAGGGGGGGGGGGGGCTTGGTTTTAAAGATATTGAGTTATTTAATGAGGATCTATTAGCCAAACAATGTTGGAGAATCATTAAGTATCCTAATTCTTTGCTAGCACAAGTTATGAAAGGTCGCTATTTTTCAAGAAGGCATAGTCTAAATGCAACACAAGGAAATCAGTGTTCTTTTGGTTGGAGATCCATACTAGTTGGAAGGGATCTGTTACAGAAGGGACTCATAGTTTTATTAGGGAATGGACATAATACACATTTATGGGAGGATAATTGGCTCCCTTTGTACCCTCTAAGGCCTCTTAGAAAGAAGAATTATGACTTATTTGATGTATATAACATATCCGAGTTGATAAATTTTCGTACAGGAACGTGGGACCATCAAAAAGGTCATGAATTAATATGTGCAGAGGATGTACCTATAGTTCTAACTATCAAACTAACCAGGGATAATTGCACAGATGCCATTGGATGGCATTATACTTCTAATGGAGAATACAATGTTAAGTCTGGGTATTAGGTTGCTTCTCATATGAATTCATCTAGTTTACATCTTCTGATACCGATACAAACATTATGTTAAAACAGAAAGTCTGAGAAAATAATGTTCCACCTAAGATTAAACATTTTGTATGGCGTGTATTGACTAATATTATTCCTATAAGTTCTGAATTTAGGAGAAGGAATTTAGTAACACAACGGTTATGTCGCCGTTGTAATCAATTAGAATCTATTAATCACATGTTTTTTCAATGCCCTGAAACTATTGCTGTGTGGTCTGAAATCAATACAGCTTCTTTGGATATACTTGATCCATGTGTTAGTTTTGAAGATAAGTTATTAGCGTTATTAGAATGGAACTCACCAAATGTTAATTCTGTTTCTCGATATTTAACTTTACATGTTCTCTGGTAGTTATGAAAAGATAGAAACAATTTATTATTCAAACAGAAAAGCTACCTTGGGAATGTCTTTTACAATTTGCAGGTCATGATGTAGAAGAATGGTTATCAACAAATCCAGATTCAAGTTCATCAATGGTGGGGGAAGAAAGAAATGGCAGATTTACAAAGTCTGAGTGGTGTAGACCAAGCCCTCAATGGATGAAAGTCAATTACGATGCAGGATTCTCTGGTTCAACAGTTCTAGCCGCAGTAGGATGGGTAACACATGATGCTATTGGATATTTTCAACGTGCAGGACAAGCCTCTGGTCACCTAGTGCATAGTGTTATTGAAGCCGAAGTTCAGGCTTTATTCATGGCTATGCAACATGCTTGGAGAAGAGGCTATATGAGAGTATGTTTTGAAGAGGATAATCAATTGCTACATAAGCTCCTCACAGAAAAACAAGTTTCTTTTGGTAAGGAAAATTGGATGAGAGAAGTATTTTGGTGGGCTACAAAGTTCGAAGAAATCCAATTTAGTTGGTTAAACCGTAAATCTAATAGATGCTCTGATTTACTAGCTAGGAATCAACTTAGATGCAATTCTTTATACACTTTTTATTCTGTTCCTTAGTTTTCATTACAACAATTATTTTGTGAAGATGATGTATTTGTTAGTTAATAATATACATATATTTGGGGGAAAAACATTTAATATTAACTTTTTCTTAAATCACGACTTATTTATAAATAATGGTGAATTGAAGACTTCATACGTTTTTTGTTGTTGTTGTAAAAACCGCTTTGAAATCTGTGAATTATAACACACCATTCATGGCCAGATTTAATTAACACGTCTCATTAAAATAATCAAAGCACTACTTTTTAAGGATGATAATAATTGAACACATTGAGTAGATAGGAAGAAGCACATAGTTAACGTAAATGAATTTATATGTGAAAATCTAAGCTTTCTTTGATAATGTTTTTAGAACTCACAATATAACGATATCTAAGTATTCCCCTCCCTGCATATCCATTAATTATTTTCAGAATCTAAAACGATTAAAATCTACACTTATTCGTCTTCTCTCCTCTTATTGATTTTTTTTTTGCTAGATTTCTATGCTATAAACAAACCTTAAATCCAATCCTTTTGTTGTCAGCTTTTCACTAATAAAATTTTGGTTTCTTTCGATGAACTCTTCGACAAATTCAGAAGGAGGGAAAGATAAAGGAAACAAAATTGACACCATTGTTGTTCTGCAAGGCTATTCCAAATCCAGTCTTAGTATGTTCATCAATCACTACAAGAAAAAGTCTCATTGATAGCACACGATTAACGCTATAATAGGCCTTTCATAGCGTTTCCATAAACGCTATGACTGGAACAGCTATCGTAGGTCGGTCACTTATTATAGCGTTAACGAAAACTGCTATCGTATAATACACTACAATAGCGTTTGATTGTATTGCTATGTTATATCTAATTTATTGATAGCGTTTTAGTTTGGTTGCTATCAAATGTCCTTTTTACGATAACATTTATATTTTTCGTTATAATAAATCATTGTCGACAATAACATTTATATTTTCTGTTATAATATATCGTTGTCAACAATATCGTTAATATTATTAGCTATGATATGTCCTCATCTATAATCGCGGAATTTTATAAACGCTATAGTATACTGTAAGGTAAGATAGCGTTTGGATTTATGCTATAGTAGTATTAGTATAATGATAGCTTTGTATAATGTGCTATAAAAGGTTCTTATTTTCAATGGCAGTAATATTTAATGCTATAGTATACTATAATATAAGATAGCGTTGTTAATGATTGCTATCATATCCATTGTTTTTATAATATTTATTTTGTGCTACTTTATTATTTATTATATCAATGTATAAACGTTTTTTTTTTCTATATTTATTGCTGCNTTAATGCGATAGAATTTTTTTATGACACATTTATTCTGTTATTATTGTCCATATTTTATCTCTGATTACTGGATTCCAAAAAACTAAACCTGAACTTCAATTCCATTCCACCAAATGAAATCTTGGTTTATGAAGAGAACCAACATCATTAAAATACTGCATAAGAGAATCAATACATACTGAACCAAACATTGAATATATAAGTCTTTAATTCATACCATAATCAGGGGGAAAATTTTATCCTTAGGCCAAGCAACAAAAGATCCTAGTGCATCTACCAAAACCTCTATCTCATCATTT
>OVBE01008714.1:0-16859 GCA_900406425.1 Iberis pinnata | reverse complement strand
TTGAATGAATTTTATAATATATAAAAATATAAATATATATATAAATATATATATATATATATATATATTGACACTGGCATATAAGATTGTATGCGAATTTTAAAAATGTATTACGAGTAAATGGTATGCTTTATTGCAAAATAATAGTACCTCTATTCCAAAACATAAGATTTTCTAGAGATTTATTTTTTTTTTTTCAAAATATAAAGTCTTCTCAAATACATATGCACTTTTTTAAGTTTACAACCAATTAAAAAATAAAGTCTTTTTGTTGATTTGTTAAACTTTTAATTTCTTAATCTTTGTATTTTTTTGCTAGAAAGTCTTATATTTTGGAATAGAGGGAGTAATACCTTTTCGTTCTAATTTTGAGTTTGACATTTAATTATCTACCAAAATAAATTAGGGTTACAATGTATTAATTAAATACTAATACCCACTCTCATTTAATTGTATATCAAAAGTTAATTACTTTGCAAAATGGCATATATTGACAAAATAATTTTCTTACTCCAAATGTTTTTAAGTTGTGTTGCATTTTAATATTATGTTAGTTTTTTTTTGCTGTTTATTATTTATTAATCTCTTGTTATATTTGTTTTTTCTTTTGTAGAATGAGTTTTACTGGTTCATCTTCAAACTTTATCAATGAATTTTTAATATTAAACAATTATTTTTACTATATATTGTTTTTGGCTAACTAATTATAACTACATTAACATAATTGTTATAAGCAATTTTTTGTTTGGATAAAAAAAACAGGGCATTCATAATATCAAATATTATAGATATGATCAAATTACATTATGACAAAGAGAAAACTAATTCAAAAACAGAAAATCCAAACCAATAATACATTAAAAATGAAAGAAAGAGCTTCTTTTTAGATAAAATCTAAGGATTGTTTTGGTGGTTCAATCCAAACACTTTGAAAAAAAGTATCAATATTCCAAGATGGGATACATAAATGATCTTGAAGATACCTTCCTTCATCAAAGTAGTAAGTATTAATCATCGAATGATCATAATCTGACAAGATTATCTTGTCTTTCATGCAATTCTCAAGGTTTGATCTATACTCTGATGTAGCAGAAGCTCCAAATACTGTTAGCCCTTCTTCAAATCTATCTTTTTCTTCCCAAATCCAATCTTTAACATTGCGGTTTAATCTAAACACACGCGGTCTTTCACCTAGAGTTTTAATGAGGAAAATATCTCCTTTGATTTCTACAAAGTAAGTTTTGCATGATGTCAAAGGTAACAAACCTAAATTACCATGGTTTAGTTTGCGAGTATTCAAAGTTCGTTTAGATGGGTCGAAAATCGCTAACGAGCCAAAGCTACCGAAAAAATAAAAAAGACCTTCCAAAAATATGATCTTGTAGTAGTTAGCTAAAAAACATTCACGCGTCAAAAAACTAGAACTCTTCCACTTGGATTCACCTAGCTTAAAAGTGTTGATTTCAACCTCTTTCTTCTTGCTCATGTTTGTCAATCTAATAACCAAACAATCATTAGATGTTGGTGCACAAGTGAACATAGCACATTGGTTATAACTTTCACATTTAGGTAAACGTATAAGTTTACGGCTAAATGGGTTGAAGAAACAAAACTCATAAGAACCATATTTGTGCATAAGTAACCAACCATCTTTTGAGTAATAAATAGACATGCCTAAGAGTTCAGGAAACTCCAAAGTGTAGGTTGTTTTTTGTGAAGGATCATATAAATCACAAGCTTTATCGTTTCTTGAGGTTGAAGGGTAATTTATAAGCCATAAATGTTGATCTTTTATTCGATTAGAAATATTAGATTTGTACCATTCTTTGCAAACTGATGATGCACGAATGTTGTCTTTCACATTGAGACGAGACATTACTGATGAAAGAAGTTCTGGAAGAAGATTTGACCAATCTTCTTTAAAAGCATTCTTTTTGTTCTTCAACCTAATTACGAAATTAATAAAAAAGAAAATAGTTTGTTATTTATGTATTATTCTCATTGTAATATTATATATATATATATATATATGTACTTTTAGGAACTTTAAGTAGTTTTGGAAGATATATGACATGCATAAACCGAATAAATGTGTAAAATTTTAAGCATTTATATATAAAAACATATATTTTAAGACAACTTTAACATCCAAAATTTTAAATTCTGTCTATCCGGCAAACCGTTTTCAATAATTGTCGAGCTTTTGTTATTACAAACCTAAAAATTATAAACCACTCTAATATGCAAAAATAAATTATCGAATGCGAATTTCTGGCTGTAAATTCTGAAATTTTTGATATATGTAAAATGGGAAATAAAATGAAAATGAAAAACCCTAAGAACTTACAAATTGAAATTCTTTTCTCCATTAGCCATAGTGATGTCAAAACAGATGAGAAAATATGAATTAAGCTCTTAAAGAGAGTTTATCTATATTAAACTATCGACAAGTCTTATATACATGATTAAGTTCCGCGCGCATATTTGAATTATGCAGTTTCGCGCGCAAGTTAATAAATAGATTTTAATTATGTTATTTCCTCTGAAAGTTAATAAATATATTTGACCAAAGAAATATGTTAAATGTAAAATCATGTTCTTTTTGTTTTGATTATTATAGTAAGCAAATAAATATCTCATTCACTTACCTTACTCTATCATATTTCTATGTGATATAAATTAGCTTATTATACTTTTTCAAAATATAATTTTTTAATGAGTTGAGTTAAAGTTTAAAAACATCAACCAGGACTTCTAACTCTGGTGGTAAAGGGCTCACATATGTGAGTTCCGCCACTTGGGTTCGAATCTAGGCCACCGTCAATTAACATGCAGTGAATTTTGGCGACCCTCCTGAATATCCTTGGCGACTGCAGACGCTTTGGGCCTAGTCGGAGTCCTTCGGGGCTCCGGATACCAGGATCATCAAAAAAAGTTTAAAAACATCATGATGAAAATCCAATTTGATATGTTTACTCACTTATATTTTGGTTTCTAGTTCCCAAAGTTACACTATTTGTCAATATTATTTCTCTAAACACATAACAAAGTTGAATTTCTTATAAAAAAATTGTGACGGTGTTATTGGTTATGGTATTTTAGTGTTTTTATAAATCCATGAGAATTTGGAAATCTATGAATTTTGAAATACCATGATTTATGTTTGGATTTGGTCCTTTGTATTTTTAACTTCGAAATCCTTTCAAATCCATTAAAATAAAAGTGGAATTTGAAATCCAATATCAAATCATTAAACGGATAACACTAGATTTCAACTAGTATTTACAAACCACTAAACGAATAACACATGATTTCAAAAGGAATTTTAAAATCATTAATCCAATAACACTTGATCTCACTTGGATTTTAAAATCCATTAAAATCCTATAACCAATGACACCACCCGCTACTTTTTTAACCAACGACACACACTAATCGAAAATCCACTTTATAATTGGTCATTCCAATTAGGAGAACAAATATTTACAGAAAAGTATTAACATAAAAAGTTCTAAAAATTTAGGGTAACAAATTTGCTTTCACATTATACATTTTTGGAATAGTAGTAAACATAAAATTAGAAAAGTAATTTTGGAGAAGATAAATTTCGTCAAAGGGGTTGGAGAAAGTTGGTCACTCTTCAACGAAATGCACTATTGAGACAACTTTTTTTATATAAAATTTTGAGACAACTTTTGCAAAACCCATTTCAAATGTCTGATGATCAATCATGTTGAAAATGATATTTGATATAAGATATACAAATCTTGTAAATAGAATCTAAATCCTTTGCTTACTCTTTTTTGCTTTTAGTACATAAGACATATTTGGGAGTAGTTCTACTACCGTTATTAGGCTATGTACAATGGTTGAAATAATTCAACACCCTCTTTCTCACTTTTAACATTCCACATCATCACCTCTCTCCTCCACATATTAATTCAACACATTCAACTTTTATACTCTACAATAGTTTTGTTTAATAAAATTCAACATCCTACCCCACCACTTTTATTTCATATATTTTTATTTTCTTACATTTATAATTCTATGACTAAAATTAATAATAATCAGTTAGAACTAAACTAAAATAATTAAAATCATATTTTTTTAAAAAAAAAATATTTTCTTATTTTAGTTTAATTATTTTTACAAATAATAAACAAAAGATAGTTGCTTTTAATTAAAATATTAAAATAAAATAAAATTTAGATGCAATACGGAAAATAAGCACACAACATAATAAAACACACATAACTTAATTAAAACACCCGACTCAACTCACAAACAACAAATACTTAAAATCACACATTAAAAACTTTAGAATCTTTAATCACGAAACATTCCAAATTTTGATCGATATGTGTTTTACTAGATCTGCTTGCAATTTGTGATGTACATTTGAATCACATGACTCGGATCTAGCACGCACATGATTTACAAATGCAAGTAGCACCTCAGTTGAGTATGGTTGCGGCGTACTAGACTCACTTGCCTATGATTGATCATAATCAGTCCAATGTTGAGCATATGTATCTCGTTCATCTTCAACAATCATATTATGCAATATGATACATGACCTCATGATGATAGCCAAATCGGCTATGTCCCACATATGAGCTGGTTCACGAATGATTTTAAATCGATCCTGTAACACTCCAAATGCACGCTCAATATCATTTTGACATCCCTCTTGACGTTGTGAAAATAACTTTTTTGGTTCACTCTGAGGAAGTCTAATTGATTTAACAAAAGTTGGATAAGAAGGATAAATACCGTCATCTAGATAGTAAGCCATATCATATGGATGTTGGTTCACAAAAAAGTTAACTCTTGGAGTTTCCCTGTTCAACATCATCAAACACGGGTGAGCGGTCTAGAACGTTTATATCGCTCAATGTGCCTAGACATCCGAAAAAAGCATGCCAAATCCATAGATCATGAGATGCAACAGCTTCAAGAATAACAATGGTTGTTCCCTTATCCCCCCGAGGGGCTATTCCGACGAGGACGAGTTGAATCATCAACATTCGAAGTAGCTCCATGTACATGGGCCATGCCATCAAGTGTCACTTGTGTAGAAAGTTCAGGAAATTCGGTTGCTCCAACATTCAATAAGATTCCATTTTCAATTGGAGTAGAAGAAAAATGACGCGGTTGAGATAAATAAAGCATCGATCCATAATATGGACGATAGTTTGGTATAGCCGATGAAATGAAGAAATTTGGTTGAAAACCATAATTCGGTATGTTTTGAGGTTGATTAGAAGAGTGATTTTGAGATTGATAACTATTGGGATTTGGGTAGTTAAAAGGGTAATTAGTAGAATTTTGGATATTAAAAGGATTATTATTGGGATCCATTAATAAATTTTTTCCGTGTCCAAATCAAATGAAACAAGTTTCTATTTATAGAGGAAAAAAAATTATGAATTTTGATATAAATTTTATAGATATAAAAATAATTTATTATACAATAATTGATCACAAATAGTTTGGGTGAAAAAAAAATCTAGAATCTCAAAAACCAATAGATTTTCAACACTTATCATTATCTATATACAATAAATATTTAATGTTTGGCAATCAATCTCATGACGACATGTGTTATCATGGGATCCAATTTAAAGAATACAACTCGGTTGAATTTTTTCAACCGATTTAATGCCATTTCAACGTCTTTTGTTTATTCAACCCTCATTAGGTATTAAGTAGCTTAATAATTTTTTTCAACCTTCCATTGTAAGTAGTCTTATAAATAAATTTTGATTCGCTTTTTTTATATTCTACTATCAACGGTTGTTAATTATAATTACTTAAAGCAATTTACAATTAAAAAATTCTCTCAAAGATGCTAATCTTTGAATTGCAAATTAAGAAATAATCAAAGCAAAGCTATATTTGTCATACAAAATTAATTAAATCTAAAAATAAAACTTTTACAAACATTTAAGAATAAATTCTATTACTACTAACACACCAAAAGCTCTAAACGTAACTTTAGAAACTTTAGAAACTCTGTAGTTGAACATCGAGCATGGATTCCAAGGAATGAAGAAAAACTTATGGCTTTTCTCTCCCAGTCATTAATATCGATGCTTCTCATTACGCTCTGTTTTTGTTTCCTCTTTAGTTAGACGTAGCCTTTCTTTATTACTCAATCTAGCTACTGAAAACATTTATTGCTTGACAGGATAAACTTTGACATTCAAATTCTTACCTAGAATAACTTTATCCTTACCACTTTTAGCTTTCTTGTCGGAAACATACCGGAATTTCTTCCTCCGACAACCCTGCTTTGAGGACTATTGGAGTTTTAGACGATGATCAAGATCAAAACCATTACTGAAGAACCTCTGGAGAATCTCTCTAAGGAATCCCATTGGTATTTCTCTGCTTACACTACCTGTAGTATAATGGTGTTATCAAAGATGAGGTCAAAGGGAAAATCCGTTACTGAAGAATCTCTCCATGCTTTCGTCTTCTGTTTCTTTACCAATGCTTGGAATCTCTACTCTTAAGATAAGGTTCTTGAATCTTACCAGCCATCTCTGGTTACCTCTTTTTAACACGGTTTGTGTGAAACTCTTGCTCCTCTGTGTAGTGGAATCTTTACATTCACATAGTGATTCTCTTGTAATAACTCGTAACATGTCCAGTCAACTTATTGTTCAGACATTTTCTCTAATCTTACTTTGCATAGACTTGTTTGTTTGCTCTCTGCTTTTAGAAAAACAAAACAAGCAGTTCAATGGCTCAAAGATTCTCAAGACAAGACAAGGAAAAAATGGCCTATTGAGTCCAACTCCAGAAGACGTTCGCCTATGCGGATCCCTACATGCGATAACTCGGCTCTCATTGAAGCCAACAAACTTACTCTTATTGGTCGAGTAACTAACCCACATGTACAATACCCAAAGGCTCTTGTTGAGGACATGATACAATATCGGAATGTGGAATCTAAGATTCCTGGAAGACACTTAGGACTAGAAAGGTTCCAGTTTAAGTTCGACTCGGAGGAAGACTTGAATGTTATCCTAAAAAGAGCAAGGACCGTCTCAAAAATATTATGGGCCCCTGGGAGAAATCTAATTTTTGGCCTCTTATTTTTTAATTTATATATAAAAAGATTAAGTAACACTACTAAAAAATTTTGTATTAGATTTTAACTGTAAAAATAATTCAAAAACCTTAAAATATATATAATTATGAAAAATTATATCTCTAATTTTCAGAAATTTATAAAAAAATGGACCCCTAAATCAATAGAACACGGGTTGGGACCCCGAGGCGGTTGCACTCCCCGCCTCCCTATATGAGCCGGCCCTGAAAAGAGCACCCTTTCACTTTAACCGTTAGATGTTCATACTACAACGCTGGGAACCGATCGTGTCAGACTCTTTCCTCTACTTAATCCCTTTTTGGGTGAAAATTCATGGCTTACCATTACATTATTGGACTGACCAGACAATCAGGATCATTGGCCTTGACATGGACATCTTGATGCCAGAGACGTAGAACAAGGCAGAGTGCAAGTTTTTATAAATGGTTTAGAACCACTGATGACCTCTCTACCTATATTCCTACATACTGGAGAAACAACTACAGTCGAGCTTGAGTATGAAAAGCTTCAGAAACATTGTTTCTTATGTAACACACTCTCTCATGAAGAACGAGATTGCCCACTATCAAAGAATTCCAGACCAGAAACCAGGTCCTTGGGCATCAATCATCAGAAAACATTATCACATCTTGGGCATCATTGTTTGTTACTAAAACATTACTAAGTATTATTTGTTGTTTTGGTTTATTTCTTACCAGGTCGTAGATACAGAGATGAAACTTAAATGTTGAAGTAGTCCATAGACAATGTCGAGGCATGATACTCTTAGCAAAATTGACACGGAAACTCAACAACAAAGTTGTTGCAGCCGTTGCAGGAAAAATTGGTTCACATTGGAATGCCTTTGTGTAGATCTAGCTAAGCAATACTTAGTTGATGGCTTGATGCGGATGACAGTAACACTGAGAAGGTCATTCATCAAGCATAATTAGTTTTTTGTAGTGTGTTTGGTTTATGCCATGTCCTACTGAAAATGATATTTTAACACCATCTTGCATTCGAAAGTTTTGTTTTCTCCAAGAATTCCTCATCAAATGGATCCTTCTCATCTTCATATTTTATTGGCTTCATGACAATCAACATGTTTTGAGATTTGATAGTTTCTTTGTTATTGGTGTTCATACGATAAATTATTAATCTTCTCTTATTGACATAGGTGCTGAAAATTAATCATGTTGTATATTTTAGTCATCCTAATAGAATATTAGGTTTATATGTGTGTTAAACGTTATCAGTTTAGTTGAACCAAGTCAGCTAAAATTATCTGACCATGAGCATTTAGGTTTCGCTCTGTTGAAGTTCTTGAGTTTATTGTAATTAGCAATATTAACACTCATTAAAGATGGAAAAATATAATTTTATTTAGTATTTTAGATATTAATTTGGATATGAGTGTAGATTGATGGTCCTTCATGAGGTACTTGAACAAGGAGCTTATAAAACCAATTCATTTTAGATTTAGAAGAAGGTCCTCTTACAATGTGGTGTGTTTAACTTCTTATTGAAATTCTTTAGAACGTATGTATCAATTCTTTGTGTTCAGCATCTATTGATATAAAGGTTTATCATGCTTACTCGGTTGAAAAATAAACACATTTACATTTAAAACTCTAGAAAGAACTAACGAGGCAGAAGGATTTCAGAAAGAAAAAAAATTCAAAAGTATAATTTACAAACAACATCTAATTAGATAGTTAATCTACTGAAACGAGAAGTTAAGAGAGAGTTTAAAAGAATAATGTCAACGGAATGATTCCATAATGTACATATATTAAATTTAAAAAGAAACAGACCACTATATTTCCAAAAAATTGACAAAATCATATTACACACGACAATTAAAATCAACTCGGACATAAAATTTTGATCATGAAACAAATTTGGAAATAAGAAACCAGTGTTGGGCGTTTACCTATGTTTAGTGATAGTAATAATTTGGTTGTTATACAATTTGAGTTTAGAGTAGACTATACATGTATTTTAAATGTTAGATAAATTTAAATTGTTGAAATAATAATAATTGTATAAGCAGTAGTAACATGATTGTTTGTGTAAATAATGGAGTTAAAATATAAATCTCACTATAAAAATAACAATTTTATTAAATCATATTTAAATTAAGGGTGAAAATAATTATTTAGGATACAATATATGTTTCGATTTAGTTTAAACACTTGGAATATGATGAAGCAAAAAAGAAAAAAAAAAGAAAAATTACGAAGAAAAATCTGCGTGTAGCGCGAGATAACTCTTAGTGCTTCCTATAAAACGTTAAACCGAATAATATCACTAGATCGGCATAACATCGTGTTCTTATCAGTCTTTATGTCTTTAGCGAAGCTATTACAAACTTCTAACATCTCCTTGGAGATTTATGGTTTGTTGAATGATATTCGGTGCCTTATGCCCGAATTCAACTCTCTCACTCTCTCCTTTCTCTTAATCCCTAGAGAAGCTAATATGTTAGCAGAATCTCTTGCTAAGAAGGCTATCAAAAGCCATAACAATGTAGTTGCTTGAACTCTCTTTGGTCTGGTTTGAATGAGTAATTTTAATTGACAAAAAAAACTTTAGAAACTCTCAATACAAACTAAATTTAACCCTTAAAAATTCATGGTCAGCTTTCAAAATTAAGTCAACACTCTATTCAATTTCCTCCAACTTTCACCATATAATTAGGGGAAAATTGTAACAAAAAAAAAAACAGAGCATCCATTACATATCACATTATAAGATTTGATTAAATTACATAAAATAAAGAGAAAACTGATTCAAAAACAATAAATCCAAACAAATAATACATGAAAATGAAAATGAAAAGGAGTTTTTTTTAAGAAAAGTTTAAGGACAGTTTTGGTGGTTCAATCCAAACACTTTGAAAATAAGTACCAATATTCCAAGATGTGACACATAAATTATCTTGAAGATCTTGAAGATACTTTCCTTCATCAAAGTAGTAAGTGTTAATCATAGGATGATAAAAATCCGACAAGAATATTTTGTCTTTCATGCAATTCTCAAGATTTAATCTATACTCTGATGCAAGAGAACCTCCAAATATTGTTAGTCCTTCATCAAATATTCTATCTTTTTCTTCCCAAATCCAATCTTCTTTATCACGGTTTAGTTTAAGCACACGCAGTTTTTCACCTGATGTTTTGATGAGGAAAATATCTCCTTTGATTTCTATAAAGTAAGTCCCAAATGATGTTAAAGGTAACAAGTCTAACCCGCCATAATTTATTTTATGACTATTCCAAGTTTGCTTAGATGAGTCGAAAATCTCTAATGAGCCTAATCCACCAAGACAATAAAAAAGACCTTCGAAAAATATAATCTTGTTATAGCTAGATAAGAAACTTGCAAGACTCAAGAAGCTAGAACTCTTCCACTTGGAATCACCTAGCTTAAAGGTGTTGACTCCAACATTATTGCTCGTGTTGATGTTTTTCAATCCAAAAACCAAACAATCATTAGATGTTGGTGCACAAGTGAACATAGCATATTCGTTATAACTCTCACATTTAGGTAAACTTATAAGTTTACGACTAAATGGATTGAAAAAACATAACTCATTCGAGCGATCTTTGTGCATAAGTAACCAACCATCTTTTGAGTAATAAATCGACATGCCTAATATTTCAGGAAACTCCAAAGTGTAGATTGTTTTCTGAGAAGGATCATAGAATTCACACACATTTTTGGTTTTTGAAGATAAAGGATATTTCAAAAACCATAAATGTCGATCTCTTATTCGAATAGAGACATTAAATTTGTACCATTCTTTGCAAACTGATGAAGCACGAATGTTGTCTTTCACATCGAGACGAGACATTACTGATCTCAAAATTTCTGGAAGAAGATTTGACCAATCTTTTTCATTAGCATTTTCTTTGTTCTTCAACCTAATCATAAGGTCAATAAAAGAGAAAATAGTCTATTATTTATGTATTATTCTCATTATATGTCTTTTTAAAATATTAAGTAATATTGGAAGATATATCATAGGGGTGGAACGAATTTGAAAATCCAGGATTTTTGAGGATATCCGAATCCGATAGCCAGATATCCGAACTTCTGATTTCCTTTGAAAAATCTGGATCTCCGCGGATATTCGGATTCGAAAAATTATTTTTTTAAAAAAACTGAAAATTTTAGAAATATTTTTTGAATATAAATTACATTTTAAATTATTATTTTTTAAACGAATTTTAATGTTTTTTTAAATAATAAAAATTAAAATATTTAAGTATTTCTATTAAAATTATGTAATATATATTATATATATAATTACATAATATATATTAAAATATATTTTATATATATGTCCGGATCTTGACCTAAAATTTTTAATATTCGGATTCTACTAGATCTTAGATTTTACTATCCAGATCCAGATTCGGGATCCTCGGGTGTTCTTATTTTTGGAGCGAATCTGAATATATCTCGGATCCTTGATAATTATTCCACCCCTAGAAATATGACATGCAAAAAACCGAATAAATGTGTACAATTTTAAGCATTTACATATTAATACATAGATTTTAAGGAAATTTTAACATCTATATAGCTAAATTCTAGTCATATGGTTAGACATTTCTTATAATTTCGAGCTTTTATAATAAAAATATTATAAATTTAATTTGATTTCAACAATAAATTATCGAATGTAAATTTCTTATTTTAAATTATGTATTTTTTAATATATGTAAAATGATAAATAAAATGAAAATGAAAGCAAAAAACTAAATACTTACAGATTAAGATTATTTCCATCAACCATAGTAAACAAATTACAGAGAAAATAAGAATTAAGCTCTTAAACAAGATTTTTTTCTATCGTTCTAATATTAAAGAGTCTTTTTTATATATATAAGACTAATCCGCGCATATTTGAATTATGTATTTTGCGCGCGCAAGTTAATAAATAGAATTGAATGTGAAAATACATTGACTATGAAATATAGTAATTGCTTGATATTTTGTGTTGTTTTGATGATTTAAAGTAAGTAAATAAATATTTTATTCAGTCAACTTAGACTATCATATTTTTATGTGATACAAATTAGCTTATTATACTTTTTAAAATCATAATTTTGTATGAATTAAGTTTTTTTGTTATGTATGAATTAATTTCAAGTTAAATACCATGATGAAAACTCAATTTTGATATGTTTAATTGGTCATTTTTTTCTAATTCCCAAAGTTGCACTATTTTCCATTTTTATTTATGTAAAAGCATAACAAGGTTGATGTTGGTGAATTTCTTTTTTCTCTCTTTTGTATGAGTCACATACTAATTAAAAATCCACTCCATAATTTGTAATCCAATTAGGGGAAAACATATTTACAAAATGTTATTAACATAAAATATTCAAGAAAATTAGACTAACAAATCCGCGTTTACATTAAACAATTTTAGAATAAAAGTGGACATAAAATTAGAAAAATTGTTTTGAAGTGAAAAAATTTCGTCAGACTGGTTGGAAATATCTAGTCACTCTTCATAGATTTACTATTGAGACCATTTTTACAAAACCCATTTCAAATGTTTGATAATCAATCAGAACCGGATATGAACACATGCATATGAAACATTTTAATGGGCCCCCAAAGTATAAGACCCCCAATTTATGAAATTTCAAGAAAAAAAATTAAAATGATATATATAAACATATTGAAAAATGTTAACGTATAATATAAATGTTAGTGAGTTTTTTATATTCTGTTCATTTCATATTAATTATATATACAAATTTTTATACGATAAAAACTAAATAATAATAATTTAGTTGTGTTTGGAGTCCCGAAGATCTCAGCTCCAACTATGTTAAATCAATCATATTAAAGATGATATTTTATAACATAAGATATACTCTAAATAGAATCTAAATCCTTCATTTCTAACAAGTAGTTTTTTTCCTGAATATCATGTTATGACATGGTTCCAATCTATTGAAAACCTTTGCTCACTCTTTTTTGCTTTTAGTACATAAAACATATTTGGGAGTAGTTCTATTACCTCCCTTTTAAATCAATTTTGATTAGCTTTTTTATTTTCTGATGTGAACAAATGTTTCGTTATAGCATTAGAGCATTTTACTCAAACTTTACATCTTTGAATTGCGAATTAAACTATGGAGCAATTCAATTAAAATTAGACCAATTAAGAATCTTTGAAAAAAAAAGAGACCAATTAAGAGAGAATCAAAGCAAAGCTATATTATAAAAATTGTCATACAAGAAAAATAAAATGTTTGCAAACATTTAAAAGAGTCCATTACTAGTACACACCAAGAGTTCTAAACAAAATTTTAGAAACTCTCATTACAAACCAAAATCAACCCTTAAAATTTGTAGTTAGCTTTTTAAAATTTATGTCAACACTCTTTCAATTTCCCCCAATTTTCACCATAAAATTAGGGCAAAATTGAAAAAGAAAAAAAAAGAACTTTCTTTTAAGAACAAATTGGACGTAGAACCAAACCATTCTCGTTACACTCCAAAGACTTAACCATACTCTTCTTCTCTTCCTCCATAACCTTGCAACTTCCACTACACATCCCACACATCACAAATCTCAACCGACCGCAGCCGCAGCAGCAACAACCACCGAGCCTAGCCACGGGGGTATCTTTGAGTAAAATTCCCAATTTGTCCTCCTCCTCTAACTTTACCAATTCATCAACACCTCCTATCATCATTCCCTTAAAAGATACCATTGGTATTTTCACTTCTTTTTGTTCCCATAATACCTCTAATATATTCTTTAAAAACCGAATGCATCAACACATCCCTCTCCGAAAATTGAATTTCGTGTGAATCTAATATTGATCTTACTACATTAAAATCTTTAAACGTCTTCCTGATATATGTCTTAGTGAAGTTATGTAGATAACAACTAAGTCTTCTCCCTTTGAGAGACATTTTTCAAAAAATGTCTGATTATACTTTTCTTTTGTCTTTTTTACCACCACTTAAGCTAGATGAGCTTGGCTCCGTTTATACTATGTTGTCGGAAAAAATACTTAATATAAGCAACATTCAGTGATTATATTAATTCTCACTCTAGGTGGATCTAATTACTATTTACCTTTATATGAATTTTAGAATATAGAAAAAAAAGTTGGCAGTGACAAGATTGCATGCGTAATTTGAAAACGTATAATTATGAGTAAATGACATGCTTTTTGCAAAATATTAATACTTTTTTATTCTAATTTTAAGTTTGACATTTGATTATCTACCAAAATAAATTAGGATCAGAACATATTAAATACTAACACCTGCTCTCACTAATTGTATGTCAAAATTTAATTACTTTGCGAAATGACACATATCGACAAAGGAGTTTTCTTGCTCCAAAAAACTGATTGTTAATTTTTAAGTTGCGTTGCATTTGCTTATTGATATTATGGTAGTTTTTTTGTTGCTTTTGTTTTTATTAATCTCTTGTTGTATTTTATTGTTTGTAGAATGAGTTCACTATTTCATCTTCAATTTTTATGATTCTTTAATTTAACATTAAGCCATTTTTACTATTAATTTTGACTAACTAATTATGACTATATTAAAATAATTGTTATAAGCAATGTTTAGTTCACACTGAAAGATTTTATTAGATTACATAATAACAAATAGAAAACTAATTCAAAAACAATAAATTCAAATAAATAATACATGAAAATGAAATGATTTTTTTATATAAAATTTAAGTACAGTTTTGATGGTTCAATCCAAACACTTTGAGAAAAAGTATCAACATTCCAAGATATGACACATAAATTATCTTGAAGATACCTTCTTTCATCAAAATAGTAAGTATAAATCATAGGATGATAATAATCCGACAAGAATATCTTGTCCTTCATGCAACTCTCAAGATTTAATCTACACTCTGATGTAAGAAAAGCTCCAAATATTGTTATCCATTCATCAAATCTATATTTTTCTTCCCAAATCCAATCTTCATCATTGCGGTTTAGTCTAAATAGACGCGGTTTTTCACCTAATGTTTTAATGAGGAAAATATCTCCTTTAATTTCTGCAAAGTATGTCCCGAATGATGTTAAAGGTAACACACCTAATTCATCATAATTTAGTTTGTGACTATTCCAAGTTCATTTAGATAGGTCAAAAATCGCTAAAGAGCCTAATCTACCAAGACAATAAAAAAGGCCTTCCAAAAATATGTTGTAGTTAGCTAAGAAACTTGAAAAACTCAAGAAGCTAGAACTCTTCCATTTGGAATCACCTAGCTTAAAGGTGTTGACTCCAACATTATTGCTCTTGTTGATGTTTGTCAATCCAAAAACCAAACAATCATTAGAAGTTGGTGCACAAGTGAACAAAGCATATTTGTTATAACTCTCACATTTAGGTAAACTTATAAGTTTACGACTACATGGATTTAAGAAACATAACTCATTAGAATGATCTTTGTGCATAAGTAATCAACCATCTTTTGAGTAGTAAATTGACATGTCTAAGGTTTCAGGAAACTCCAAAGTGTATATGGTTTTTTGTGAAGGATCATATAATTCACAAGCTCTTTTGTTTCTTGAGGTTAAAGGATATTTTTAAATCCATAAATGTCAATCTTTTATTCGATTAGTGGCATTAGATTTGTACCATTCTTTGCAAACTGATGAAGCACGAATGTTGTCTTTCACATTGAGACGAGACATTGCTGATCACAAAAGTTCTGGAAGAAGATTTGACCAATCTTTTTCATTAGCATTTTCTTTATTCTTCAACATAATCAAGAGGTCGATAAAACAGAAAATACTCTATTATTTATGTATTATTCTCACTATATGTCTTTTTAGGAATATTAATTAATATTCAATATATATTATAGGGATGGGCACATTTGGATATCTGTGATTTTTGAGGATATTCGTATCCAGATCCAAGATAGCCGGATATTTGGAATTATGGTATCCTTTGAAAAATCAGGATATATGTGGAGATCTGAATCCGAATCATAAATTTTTTTTATAAAAACTGAAATTTTTAGAAAAATTTTTATATAAAATATTAAACGATATATTAAATTATAATGAATTAACTTTTCTATATTTTTAAAAAATAAAAATTAAAATGTGTAAGCATTTTTATTAAAATAAAATAATTTATATTTAAAAATACATAAATAATATATATATATATATATATATAGGTCCGTAACCGGATTCGGGCCTAAAAATTTTAATATTGGAATTCTAATTCTCCCGGATATTAAGTTTTACTATCCAGATCTGAATTAGGGCTTCTTAGATATCCTATTTTTCAGAACAAATCCGGGTGGATCTCAGATCCAATATAATAATTCCGTCCCTAGAAATATGACATGCAAAAACCGAATAAATGTGCAAAATTTTAAGCATTTACATATTAAAACATATATTTTATGAAATATTTAACATATACATAGCTAAATTCTAATCATAGACATTTCTTATAATTGTCGAGCTTTTATAAATAAATAAATAAATATCGTAAATTTAATTTAATTTTCAAAAACAATTATCGTATGTAAATCTTTTATTGTAAATTTTGAATTTTTCAATATATGTAAATGAGAAATAAAATGAAAATGAAAATGAAAAAACTAAGAACTTACTGGAGATTATTTTTTCCATCATCCATAGTAAAGAAATTACAGAGAAAATAGGAATTAATCTCTTAAAGATATTATCCATCATTCCAATATTAAAGAGTCTTTATATATATA
>OVBE01008713.1:0-16861 GCA_900406425.1 Iberis pinnata | reverse complement strand
TTTACGTCAATTCTATATTTTTAACCATAGACAATACTAATTGTAGGATATATTTTTTATATTTTCACGCACCAATGGTGGTATATAGCGGAAAATGTTTTCTTGTGCACTAGCAACATTGAACATGTCCATTTCCACAAACATTAGCATTAAAGGTCATTTGAACACATAAATTTCTCGTTTGTTTAAATAGATATGTGTCATCTAATCAATTGGTGGAATTTAGATACATATTTTCTTAGGGAATAACGAAGCAGATCGACAATAAGGATGATGGAGGAAAAAATATCCTACGATTAGTATATATGTTATATGGTTACAAATATAGAATTGACGTAAAGAGATATAACAAAATTTAAGTACGAAACACATGTAAATTGGCAATACTCTAGACTGCTTGTGTAGGCATTGTATATGTACACCGTTTATATATGTGATCTTCATTTTATTGAAAGTCCACATAAGAACCGCACACATTTTAAAATTTTGTTGCAATAATACATTATACACCTCCTCCCCGTGCTTTCGTAATGTCTTTAACTCATATATTAATGGTTTCAAAAGCACATCAACTACTCGTTTTGGATGATCTGGGCCAGGTACAAGAACAAATAGAAATAGAAACTTTCGTCTCATGCACAAAGATGGCGGCAAATTGTAAGGTGTCACGATGACTGGCCATAGAGAATATTTCCTACCATGATTCCCGAAAGGGATGAATTCATTTGTACATAATCAAGAGACACATGTTGTTTCTCGTTCTGCATCAAAAGGATGTGTAATCTCGCCACAAATATTTGTTCAACATGCTATCTCATTCTCTTAGTTGTTCTGTGATAACAGGATTTTTCTGTGTCAATTTTCTTATCCACAATGTTATCACGTCATTGTAGCATCGATAAGGTGTCAATCCAATCAGGTGTGATGTTAACAATCAGGATGCAAAATGAACTAATGATTCAAGTAAAAGATGAAAATGGGGGTTGCTAACAAGTCCTAAGTGAAACGAAACATGCTGGAACTAAAAACAGAAACAAAAGAAAACATGCATAAGTAAAAAGGGTAAATGACAAGTGAAGTAAAAGCAGAGGAAATGAAAGAGTGAAAAGAAATGAAATCAAAGAAAGGGTCCCTAAGGATAGGGTAATTGGATAGTGTTCCTCCTCAAACTCCCTAAGTGTCTAACATACCTCAAATAATGAGCTAATCCCTAGACAATAGATTCATAAGCAATCAAATCCAATTCATTGGCAAATGAAATCAAATTAGATAACAACCAGACCTAAGTTCCGTTAGCGGAAATATACCTAATAGGCATTACGAATCATCTACTTAAGCCAATAAGCCTTCCAAACACCTAATTCCTTAGGATGAGATGCATATCCTAAGCACCTAATTGAGGGGATGCAAATCTCTGAAATCACCTAGATCAGGCACCTCATTGAACACTTTTCAGGTGCTGAAGTGCCCAAGATCGGATCTCATCGGGTCAGGTCGAAATGAGCATTAAGCGCAATGAAACAAAAGGTATCTATTAGACCATATAGCTTAGACACCTAGGAGGAACAAGAAAACAACACTACCCTATCCCATCCTCAAGGAATCTAAGTCACTACTCACAAAGCATATGGGATGCAAAATCAGAAGAAGATGAAAGCATAGCTACGAAGGAAAAATTTTTAGATCTAAGGTCAACAACCAAGAACAGACTTTATAAAACCCTAAACCATAAGAAGAAGACAAAAATGAACAAAGATGCAGAAGATGAAGATCTAAAACATTAAGAACATCAATCCAGAAAATAATAACTTCAATGGAACAGTAAACAGAAACAAAGAAAATGATCAAAACTAAAAACAAGATTAAAAACTTCAAAACTTAAATCAACATGCACCAGATAGTTCACATCCATAATCTATGCATGAAAGTAAAGAAAAACAGAAGATTAACATAAAACTTAAAAGAAATCTGGGTTTGAAATGAAGAACACTAAGAACAAAAAAGACAAAACATAAACCTAAGTCAAAACCTAAAAATGGCAAAAGAAAAGACTGCCCCCACATGGAGGCATTTTAGGGATTTATATAATGTTTAGCAAAAGCCCTAAGACGCATAAAAGATAAAACACAATCATTAAACTCGGTCTTGGGTCAGGTCCATCTTGATTCGAGTTGGTTGGGTTGGAGCAAGCTTGGGCTCGAGTTGAGAAACGCATGAGATCGAGCCATGTATAAAATGGTGCAGAGAGTGATCGAGGTGGTCAAAGTAGGTAGGGGACTTGGCTAAGATGAGACTCGGTTTGGCTCGATTGTCGGATTGAGCTGGATTGGTCTAGCATGATCACGGGATCGAGCCGAGAAAGTGCCTGGATCGAGCTGAGATAGTGCCTGGATCGAGTTGGATTTGAGACCGAGGCGAAATAGAGGTGGCTCGATCACGAGATCGAGCCAAATGAGTTAGCTTGGCGGAGCATGGTTGTGGCATGATTAGGGGATGACCGATCCGGACTTAGGGAGTGATCGAGCCGGGCCGAGGTGCTGAATACGCGTGATCGAGTCGGGCCTTTGGTGGTGGATCGAGCCCAAGTTATCGAGTCTGTTTTTATAAAAGTTGTTTCAAAGAATATCGTCGAGCTTAATTCAACAAATATTATTACGTAAAATATTTTGGGGTTCGTTAGATGTCCAAGGGGGCAGTTCAAGTTATTTTTATTTGGGCGCTTTTAAGAGAATCGTGGATTGATGTATTTAGCCGCAATGTATCGAATATGTTTGCGACAGAAGATAATGGGGAAATTGTCTAAGTAAAGATACGTTTTTCTTATTGCCGAAAAGTTACAAAAATATCGAGTAAGCGATTGTGGATATTTTGAAATATGGGACTATATGAGTATACGTACCCAATCCCCCCCCCCTTTTCGGAGATGGGAGACAGCTGCACTTTTCTTGCGAAGAGTTTTCTACGTACCCTTTCAGGGATCAAGTCGTCTCGTAGTTCAGTTGGTTGCCGCGAGTTAGACTACTCGCTTGGTAATGTTCCATCATCCATTTTGGCTCTAGTCGTTACAGTTGGGTCACTGAATTTCTTGGGTGTTGGTGGTGCCATTTGGTCTGGGATACTAAGCTCGGAGGCTTGGTCACCTTCCTTAGGTCGAGCCATTTCTAGAGTTAGCGAATTTGGTTCGTGTTTTTCTAAAATGCTGTCAGATTTTCCGAAGTGTTTTCGATCGAAGCCTGAGTTTTTTTCGTTCGTTTGGGTCCGATCACTAGCGTTGTTGTGACCCTCTTAATTTATGCTCAACTAAGAAGCAAAGTCTTGCTTGTTTTTAAGATCCCCAGATCACAGAAATTCTGTGGGGTGTCTAAAACTTGATGTCCAAGTGGTAAGTTGACAGGACTGCTTTCATGGAGTTATCCATGGTGTTCGGACAATTGCGTTGTAAATGGCAGGATGATCGACTACCGCGAAATTAAGGATTTTAGTGACTTCTTTCGCCATGACGGGAAATTGAATCGATCCAAGAGTCATGGTAATCATACCGGAGAATCAGGTGAGTGGTTTTGGCGTGGATGTTACTTCGGATAGCTTGACGCCCATCCTTGTTAGTGTATAGCGGAAGATCACGTTTACCGTGCTTCCTGTTTCGACAAGGACCCTTGCGACTACGAGGTCCATTATGACGAGATCGATTACAAGAGGATCGCTGTGAGTGGAGTCGATTCCGACGGTTTTGCATTCCTCGAAGGTGATCATGTTTTTTGGCGAGTCGAAAGACCCGAAGAGAAGATGATCGGGCCAGTTGGCACTCATTTCAGCCTTTTGGTGATAAGGTTTAACTGTGGAAACACTATCCTGGTAGTGTTCTGATCCACTAATTATCATGTTTACTCGGCAGCGGTTTACGTCGTCAATTTTATCCCGGCAGCGCCTCTTCTGGTTTAGGCGGCCGATTTGCCTCTCTGAGGAGATCGTTTACGCTGGAAATTTCCGGCATATATCATGCGAGTAACTTTGCCGTCAATCTCGCCCCAAGGACTTTGCAGTTCACCGTGGATTGACCCTCGGTCTGGTGGAATTCGCAAAACAAATTTTCGTCGTAAGAGGTGTTTCGGGTCCAGGTAATACCTGAAGTTTTTCCTCCTTCGGGCGATGGATTGATCGTGTAGTTATGCGCTCCCTGAAGTTTTCCTCACTCATGATGGACTTATTTTTCATTGCGAGGGTCTTTCTTTTTTTTGACTTCTGCTCCGAGAGAGAGTCTTTTGCGGATGCTTTTTCCGGCTTATGATTTGGCGAGAGGAATTTCATCTCTTCTTCAATGTTAATGAAATATGTGGCTTTGTGTAACCCTATCCATGAAACTGGAGTACTTCTTGAGGAACTCCGAGGAGAGTAATCGAAAGCTTGCGATTGAGTTTTGTTTTAGTTTAGAGAACCATTCGAGAGCTGTGTTCCATCGTGTGGGGGTTGCGAAAAAAAGTATTCTCCTGCGAAGTCTAGTGGTTCCACGCGGGAGGATAGCTCTAGTTCTTACAATTAAGGTTTCTACCTATTTTGTAAGAGAGTTGGTCATGTTCTTCTTACTTCTTTTCGAGAGCTGAGAACATCTTCTTAATCTTCTTGAACACTGCAGTGTTTGCGTCAGCGTTGACTACGGTGACATTCGTTGGTGGAGTATGCTCAACGTTTTCGTGAGGTGGAAGACCGTCGCGAGCTGGTTGGTTGTTCTGAATTTCTGTACTCATGCTTTTGAACTTGTTGTTTGACGTAAAATAAATCACTTGCCCCCTTCTTCTAGCACCAAACTGTGGGAACTAAGATTCGCACTGTTGATTTCCGTTAGTTACAAAAAATCAAAGTGTACTCTAAATTTCCGTAGATCTCGGATTTCCGTGAGCCAAACCAAACAAGATCAGAATATGAGAAAGACAATAAAAGTACGAACATTAAAGAATAAGAAATGGCGGAAAGAGAATTCTTATTCTGATTCTTGTGAATGCTTTACAATCATGTAGCAGTTCCAACCGTAAGAATAATTGGTAAATATCATAGAACTAACAGCGGAACTGTGAACAGCCTAATTGAGTCGCACCTCTCTAAGAACAGTATAAAAGCCTAAACAACCCTAAGTGTTTTAGTGCGAAAAGTTGAACATGTCTTGTCTCTTCCCTTCATCCTTCTTATATAGACTCCTTGCTTGTCCATTTTCCTTTTCGGCCTCCGATTCTTTAGCGGTAACTTTCCTTTTCTTTTGTGGAAACTTTCCTTTTTTGAATTCCTTCCATTTCTATGTGGCTTGCGCAACAAGATGTGACCGTCATCATACTTTGGCCAAATTCTCGCCTAGAATCATAAGTGGGGCGTTTATCGCGTATTAGGCCTGGTTGGGCCGCTATGCGGTTTAGGAGATTTTATGATTCTTATCGGAGAATTGGTCTTTCGTACGTCGATACGAGATGGACCTTGCGTCAAGTTGATTATCACTATTTTGTATGTTTAAACGGTACGAACACATTCTTACGACCGTTCCGAAAAATAATACTTTTGGTCGTATAGTCGAGATAATCATCGGCTTCTTGAGTTAGAGCCATTTTATGCGATTTGAAACCTATACAAAAGGATTTCCCAAAACTTCCGCAATCCGTAAGGAATGATGATATGGTCGCGATGTCTATATGAAGAGAACAAGTTCTACGATTTTATTGCAGAATCCATCGGAATCTTAGAATCATACTAAACAAGAGACGAGGGGTTCGAGACAAAATATGCTCGTCAACTGGCGAGATGAATTTGCGAGAACTGGCGAACTGAATTTGCGAGATTCAGCTCGCCAACTGGCAAGCTGGATTTGTGAGATTCAGCTCACCATCTAGCAAGCTGAATTTGTGCTCTCCAGCCTGCCAATTGGTGAGTTGATCACTCAATGTCTTACACAAGATATCCATTTGAGTTAGCTTTTGTATGGAAGCGATTTTAAGTCAATCCGTTGATGCAATCAAGAGTTACGACAATGTTACAGAAGGATGGTCATTCCGCTCGCCAGCTGGAGAGCTGAGCTTGCTTGTGAGGTCTAGCTCGCCAATTGGCAAGCTGAACATATGCGTCAAGAATATCTAGTTAACTTGGGCGTGTACAAGTACTGTAAACGTGTCAAATGCGTATTGTAAATGTGTTGAACATACTTTCATAAACGTGTAATGTGCATACGTAAATATGTTGTCCGCAAATGTTAAGACTCGAGGCCAAAGACACTGGATGTAAGCGGATTATCTTGCCCCGGTAAAACCTTAGTGATAAGAAAACCCAATGGGACAAAACCTTCCAAACTAAGGACAAAAGATTGCAAAGATAATCGCTTAGCTATTTAACGATTGTTGTTCGATTCTTCCGAAACATATCTTTTGAGATCTTTCGGAAGTGTCTCCGCTTGGTTAGAATGATCGTGTTGATTCGATTAGTGCGGTTTAATGTTTGGATCGTGTGATTAATATATACGTGACGGTTTTTAGAAATCGATTTTTTGTGACTGTTTTTGACCCCAACAAATGATATCAAAACCTTGTGCACAACATCACGTTCCTCGATTCCTCTATACTACATCGATTCATATTTTTTTCTTTCTTTTGTCAATTATCCTTCCTTCTTCTTTAGCTTTTTTGTGATATTCACATTCCTCTCAATTTTCAAGGTCTCCTCCATCCGAGACTTCGAGCAATTCACTATCATATATATTGTTTGTTGGTATCTTATCATAATTGGTGATNTAGCTTTTTTGTGATATTCACATTCCTCTCAATTTTCAAGGTCTCCTCCATCCGAGACATCGAGCAATTCACTATCATATATATTGTTTGTTGGTATCTTATCATAATTGGTGATTTTTTCATATAAGTTTATTTGATTTCACATATTACATATGCTTGAATTTATCGCACCGATTAATGATGGAGAAAATGGTAATCAATATATTAATTCTGGTTATTTCAGATATTTATATCCGATTTCAATCAAAAACCTGATACCAAACTAAAAATCCGATCCCGAACCCAAAGATAACCAAACCAAATCCGATTTGATGTCCTAAAATACCCGAACGGATTCTATAATCAAAATTCGAAAATCCAAAAAAACGAATATCCAAACCTGATCGAATTTGGATATCCAAACGCCCAGGCCCATTTTGTGCTGCTCATTTCTCTGATCGATGGGATATATAGCGATTGCAGATCGAAGACGGAGCGTCCTACCGAAAAGCTTGCGAGTTCAGATGAAAAATTGTTGCGGTTGGAGGAAAATTTTGGAGCGATCGACAGCGCCCATACCTCGGAGACGTCTCAATTCCAAGCTCTGGTCAACCGGCTCGAAAGGGTCCTCGGAAAGACGTCGCGCTCTTTACTGAAGGAGAAGAAAGCTAGAAAAGCTAAAGAGAAGGAGATGCACCATCTTCAACGTCAAGTGCAGACCGTAACGGGTTCGCTGAGTCGTGTGGTTCTAATAGTTGGAACCAAACTAGGTGTTGAAGACTCCGCTCTTCTGCACCCTTTTAAGAGCCCGGTGGAACTGGCGTTTAGGACGTTCTTATGTTTTAAGTTTTTTGAATCTGTTTGCTTTGGCCTACTATGGTCGTATAAAATCGTGACCTGGCAGTATGTGGCTTCGGGTCTTTTTTACTGCTTTGTGGTTTTATATATCGAATAGTGCTTTGATTTTACTTTGGTGTTGTTGAGTTGGAATTACGGACATGAGTATTCAATTCGTAACTTATTCTCTTATAGTCCCCACGTGCACTCGTTCATTTCAGATGCAGGCTTTTCCAGAAAACCTATTTTTCCGGTTTTTTGAATTTGTGGATGTAGGGAAGGAGACAAGTTTAGGGATGTCACATCAGCAACTGATGCTATGTTTAGAGATGTAAGAAAAAAGTGTGATGGGTTTAGGGCAAGACCTAGGTTTGGTCTTAAGGGGTGCGGTGACTATATATGGCTTACTATCCTGTTTACGATTTCAACCTGATTACGTTTCGATATTGGATTCTGCAATAGATTCACATCGATCAGGAATCGAGCATCTCTCCGAAGATAATTTCTAAGCCGTTCGGAAGTGCTGACCAAAATTCAAGTTATTATAGCATTGTTAACCCTTATGTCGGGTGTGTGAGAACCGATCTTACGAAAGGTTAGTTCCGCCATCGGGGCCAATCGACACGTTTGATATATTGCTCGTTTTGGTTTTGGAGTCTGTGTAGACTGTGTTTGTATGAATTTGAAATTTTGTTTTCGAAAGTTCAGGACGTCTTGCTTTTTCGTAAGTTCTTTTTCCATTCGCAAATTTTGCATTTTGGAATGTGTTCGAGGAATGTTCCCGTGATTTGGCAAAGGGAATGCTTGCCCTTGCGAGCAAAGAAAGTGTACGAGTTTTCGTTATGAGAAGTTTTCATATGATTTATCTTTCCGGGTTATGTGATGATTTTTTTTGTTGCTTAGAATTTTTTGAGTGTAATTGAATGTGTAAATAGTAAGAAGATGCAAAAAATTGTTAAGGTAGAATGAGATGTGAAAAAGTTTCAAAAATATCGTATACATTGATGCGAATATTTTGAAATATGGGAGTATATGAGTATACGTATACGTACCCACTCCCCCATTTTTAGAGAGGGGAACAGCTGCACTTTTCCTGCAAAAAGTTGCTTACGTACCTTTTTGGGATCAAGTCGTCTCATAGTTCAGTTTGTTGGGATGTCATTGTTTAGTGAGTATTTTTTGAGGTGCATCACGCTCCAGGTTCTCGGAATCATATCGTTCCGAATCGTAGGGATATCGTATGCGCTTGGTCAGACTACTGTCGTTACTTTGTATGGTCCTTCCTAGTTTGCTCCTAGTTTTCCTGCATTTCGTTATGTAGTGTTTTGGAAGACTTCTCGTAGGACTAAGTCGTCTTCTTTGAACCTGCGACTTTGCACGTTTGAGTTATAGTATTTTTCGGCCGCTTGTCGGGTTATTTTGGATTTGTATGAAGGCATGATCCCGGCGTTCGTTGACGAGATCGAGATTTTCTAGCAGCATTAAATTGTTTGTTTCTTCTTGCTCTGGGAGCAGCTTTCTGCGTATACCCGGGAATTCAAATTCAGCAGGATCATGTATTTTGATCTATATACGAGAATGAAAGGAGTTTCTCCTGTTGCTCTTCTCGGCATCATTTTATGTGACCAAAGGACTCCTTAGAACTACTTGGCCCACTGGTTTTTTGTTATCCTCCAAGCGTTTCTTTAGCCCGTCTAGGATGGTATTGTTGACAGTTTTCACTTGGCTGTTGCCCTAGGGATATCTGGGAGTCGATTTTGATAGTCATATCCTCCATTTCTCGCAGAATGCCTCGAATCTAGTTGAAATAAATTTAGACCCATTTTCTGTTACAGGATTCCGTGTTGGATATGATACTCTTTCATACAAAATTTTTGACTTGCACATCTTTGATGTTGGCGTATGAATTGGCTTCGATCCATTTTGAAAAGAAGTCCATTAGAACTAGCAGGAAGCGTTTTTGTTTAGACTTGTGCATGAGTCCGACGATATCCATCGCCCATCGCATGAACGGGTATGGAGCTGCAATTGAAGAGAGGAGTTCTACGGGTTAGTGAATCGTCGACATGTGCCTTTGGCATTTTTCTCAGTTGCGGACAAACTTTTCGCAATCCTTGGCCATGGGCTGCCAGTAATGGTTGTGACGTTTTATTATGATTACGAGAGATCTCCTGCCGAAGTGATTTTCGCATGAACAACAGTTGGCTTTTTCCATATTTTTCGCGATTTGTGTCCTTCCATGCATGTTATGAGAGGTCCAGAAAAACTTTTTTTGTAAATTTCCTCATCTACTAGGGCATATCGAGCGGCGTGAATTTTTACTTTCCGTGCGGCCCATTTTTCCGTACGGAGGAGACCTTCCTCTATGTAAGCTCGAATCTCTTACAACCACGGTTTATCGCACTCGTATTCAGATTTTTCAGGGATTTCTACAAGTTGATCCATTTTGCTAACATCTTCGTCTGGCGATTGGATCAGGTTTATGACGATCAGGGGACCGATGTTCACGTGTTCAATGAATTTCATGGGGATTACTCGTTTGAGACCTAGGTCAAAGCTAAAGATACCAAGACATCGGCCTGCACGTTGTCCGGGCGAAGTATTCATGTGAGGGCGAACTAGTTAAAGCCCTGGGAAAGGTTCTGAAGGAGTTTTAGGTATGAATCCATCCTTTCGTCCCTGGCCTCGTATTCTCTGCAAAATTGGCTCGTTACGAGTTATGAGTCGCAATAAGCATGGATATTCCATATTTTGAGTCCATGGGTTAATCATAATCCGACGATGAGTGCTTCGTATTTAGCTTTGTTATTTACACGTGGAACATCACCTAGAGAGATTGATCTTGTATTTCTCCGGTTGGTGACGAGAGGCGGATCCCGACTCCTGAACCCTGTTTAGACGAAGATCTGTTGACATGAAGGGTCCAAACCAAGTTTGGTTCCTGATTCGTTATGCTTTATGTTGGGAGTTCTACCAAAAAATCGACAAGGACTAGAGATCTCGCAAAAGTCTTTGTCTGATATTCGACATTGTATACGCTTAATTCGATTTCCCACTTTGATAATCTATCTGATTGACTAGGGCTATGCAGGATTTTTTGCAACGGGAATAAGGTGAGGACGATTATCATATGGGGCTGAAAATATGGTCTTAGTTTTCCTTCCGACATTACTATGGCGAGTGCCAATTTTTCCATGAGCGGGTATCATGTCTCCGCGTCTAGTAAGGTTTTACTTACGTAAAAATTGTTTTATGCTCGCTACGTTCTTCTCTGATAAGGACACCGCTTATGACTGTTGTGGACACTACGATGTATAGGAACAAGGGTTACTTGATGACCGGTTTAGCGAGGACCAGAGGCGTGGTCATGTAATGCCTTAATTGTTGAAAGGCTTTCTTGCATTGATTTGACCATTCAAATATTTTTTTACTTTCAGGATGTCGTAGAAAGGGAGGCATTTTTCCGTCGATCGTGAGATAAAACAATTAAGCGCGGTAATCCTTCTGGTTAACCTCTGTACTTCCCGCTTGTTTTTGGGGAAGTTGTTTTGATCGGCACGGTGAATGTTTCGGGTTAGCTTTGATCCCTCGGTATGTGATGAGAAATCGAAGGAACTCCCCCGATCCCACGGCAAATCTACATTTTTTGGATTAAGTTTCATGTTATGACAGTTTAATTTCTCGAATCACCTCTACAGATCAGCGACGTGGTTTTGTTCTCCGAGAGATTTTACGAGTATGTCATTGATATACACCTCTATAGTCTTTGACAAATTGCGGCAAAGTTTTTTAGGCGAAGGGGATTACATTGTGGCACTAAGTACCATGGTCGGTGATAAAAGTGGTTTCCTCACGATTATCAGGATTCATCTTAGAAGGCGTCCATAAATGGTAATAGCTAACTCCTGATGACTCTGAATCTTCATGGATTTTACTTATCAATTAGCATCTTTTCTGAGGTCTAAAATCGTGCATACATCACATTTATGGTCGATTTCACTAAGTTTAGTGTTTTTAGGACTTTTGCATTAGAATTTGCATATGCACGCATTTTGGAGGGTTTTTATGACTTTCAGGTGTTTTTGGGAAGGATTTGAGAAATTTCAGAAAAGCAGCACTTAACGTCGAATGGAGCAGCACTCAGCACTCAACATGGAATGGACTGAACTTACCTCTGAGCACTTGCAGGATCGATCTTAACACTATGCAGGAACGATCTCAAGCACTTCAGTGACGAAACGGGATCGATCCCACTCAGCACCTTCGAGATTGATCCCAACACTATGCAGATCGATCCCAACAACACTCCAGATTGATCCCGCAACCACTCCAGATCGATCCCGCAAGCATTTCGGATCGATCCCCCTTTCACTCTATCAATGTTTTTGGTGAAGTCTCAAACGAAGCCAAGGAAGTACACGAAGATGAAGCAAGACTAAGAAGAAAACACACGAGATCTATCTCAACTATATTGGGGTCGATCTGAGGCACTCATTGCCAGGATCGATCCCAACCTCAGACGCAGTTTGGACGCAACAAAGCTGGATCGATCCCAAGTAAGAACCCTTTAGTCCGGATCGATTGTGCACTCAACCACTCGAAGGAAAACACGCTCCGACCCAACCAACTCGAATCTGGATACCACCTGAAGCAAGGACAAAGATCCAAGACACTGATTAGCATTTTGTCTTTAGTGCGAATTAGGGCTTTTCTCTGAACACTATAAAAGCCTTAATTCGTCTCCATTTGCACAAGTTTTAGTTTTTCTTTCCTTTTTAGGTTTTTCTCTTAGGTTTTCATTTCTTAGTTTTGTTCTTCATGTTCTTTGTGTAAAAACCATTTTTGTTTCAAGTCTTTAGTTAATCTATTGTTTTTCTTTTGATTCCTTGCTTAGCTTTAAGTTGTTCTTTAGTTTATGCATCTCTATTTTCGTTTTAAGTCTTAACCTTTTGTTTTAGTTTATTGTTTCATTGCTGTTCTTCATTTATGGGTTAGTGTTCTTGGTGTTCTTCATAGATCTGCATGTTTAGGTTCGAAGTTATGTTTGTTGTTTCNCCCGCCGTTAGGCCCTACAACACCGAGAGGTGAGTTATTGGAGGTGACCGGACCGAGGGGGTTCCAGAGATTCGTTTCCCCTTCTATGTAAATATATGTGGGAAACGATATAGCTAGAGTAGTAGAGGTTAATGCCTGCTAGGTAGTCACCGTCTATGATGACAGTTGAGTCTTTGATTGCTTTGCATGAGATTGGTTGCCAAGACATTGGAATTGATTGTTAGTGGAGCTACTGTCTAGGGGTCAGCTCATTGTTTGAGGTATGTTAGGTGCTTAGGTAGCCCATGATAGATTCCCAAGTCAATTACCCTTTGTCCTTAGGAACGACTTTACATTGATTGCTTTTTTACCTTTTCTTACCTTTTCTCTGTTTTGCATCCAAAAGTGTTTTATGCCTTTCTCTGTTTTTATGCTTTTTACTTTCGTTGCACTTAGACCTTTTAGAAACCAAAACCCCCTTTTAAAATTAGCTTTACTTTAAAGCATTCAATACATTCACATTGCTTAGTACGCTCCCATTATGGATTGACATAAAAGCCCACACTACAACGATGGGTTGATTGATAACCCATATGACCTCAAAATCCTATTATCAATTTGGCGCCGTTGCCATTTGGGATTTGTTATTACATTCTGGATTTTGGATCTTTTCAGCCCAAGCATTTCTTTTACGTTTTTACTTACCAGTCTACCTTGTTTGCTTTGTTTTCAGGTACCTGCTTAGCAGTGTATGAACCTGAGAAGTAGAGGACCAACTGACTTGCTTCCACTCGTAGACGACATCAGAGCTCTTGAACAAGAACACTCTCGCGCAAGATGTGAACACGAACATGCTGAACACTTGAGAAGGTTGAACCTCAACATGGCAGACAACATTGAACGAGAAAACCAGAACACCATTGGTGCTGGTGACAACCCAAACATTCACACCGTCAGACATGGAATCAATCCACTTGCAATACAGAACAACAACTTCGAGATCAAGCATAGTCTAATTGATATGGTCCAGAGCAACAGGTTCAATAGGTTACCTTTGGAAGACCCACTTGATCACCTGGATGAGTTCGACAGGTTCTGCAGTTTGAAAAAGATCAACGGTGTGAATGAAGACACATTTAAGCTACGCCTCTTCCCATTCTCTTTGGGGGAGAAGGCAATCAGTGGGAGAAGTCACTCCCCAGGAACTCAATCACCACATGGGATTCCTGCAAGAAGGCATTCCTTGCGAAGTTCTTCTCAACTTCAAGGACTGCACGCTTGAGGAATGAAATCTCCGGGTTTGCACAGAAGACCTCTGAAACCTTCTCTGAGGCATGGGACCGTTTTAAAAACAACACTATGCAGTGCCCCCGCCATGGTTTCAACAAGGATTCCTTGCTCAACACACTCTACAGAGGTGACTTACCAAAGATAAGAATATTGTTGGAGACTGCGAGTAACGGGAACTTCCTCAACAAAGGAGTTGATGACGGATGCGAGTTGGTTGAGAACCTTGCCCAGTCTAAAGGGATCTATAGTGAGGACTACGACAGAACTCCAAGAGGACCTTCTGCATCTGATGATGGCATTGAATGAGAAGTTGGATAGGTTACTCCTGGTTCAACAACATCAGGTTCACTTCATCTCTGATGAAGAACAACTCCAGATTCAAGCTGCCGAAGCTCAACAACAAGAATAGATGTGCTATGTACAGAACCAAGGGGGTTACAACAAAGGATACTTCAACTACTCTAACAACCCCGGTCTTTCTTACCGAAGCAACAACGTTGCTAATCCTCAAGACCAAGTGTACTCACCTCAGTAGCATAAGAACTATCAACCCTTCAACAACTTCAACCAGAACAGAGGTTACTACTCCAAGCAACAACAACATAATGGTTTTCAACAACCACATCAGCAACAACTTACTAGTGTGCCTCCTGGTTTCGCATCTACTCAACCTCCTGCTCAACCCTTCAACATCGAATCTACCTTACAGCAACTACTTCAAGGTCAAGCTGCTTATGCAATGGAAACATCAAAGAAGTTCGGCGTACTCCAACACAAGATGGATACATCATTTGGTGCAATCTACTCCCGGATTGACAATCTAACCTCAAGAGTCACCATTCTTGAAGGAAAAACAGCATCGACCTCAACTTCTGCAAATGGTCATCTACCAGGAAAATCTGTGCAGAACCCCAAAGATTACGTCAACGTCAGTGCAGTCTATCCTAAAACGACGTCTTCTACCAACACTCCAACTTCCACTGAAGACAGTGTGACTCTAGTTGGGGGGTTCGTGTTTAAACGAAGCTTAAGAAGATGAACCTGCAGTAACCAATGCCCATAAGCCATTGCACCTCCACCTGAAGTAATCAAGGAACCATCTCTTGCTAATCAATCACCTGTTTCACAACAGAAGGATGAACCCTTCATTCCACAACCACACATTCCGAGGTTACCTTTCCCTTCCAGATTCAAGAAGGAAAATATGGCAAAATACCCTAAGGTTTTTGCTAAGTCCTTGAAGGAAGAAGTAACTCAAGAAAAGGTGGAACCATCTGAAGAATGCAACTTACTGATGACAACAAAGCAAGAAGACCTCGGTTCGTTCACGTTACCCTACTCAGTTGGGACTGCCACTTTTGATGAATGCCTTTGTGACCCGTGAGCTGGAGTCAACCTTATGCATATGTTCACTACCGAAAGGTTAGGACTGGATGATTTTAAAGCTTCACATATAAACCTGAAGATGGCAGACATATCAATCAGGCACCCTGTTGGCATATTGGAGAGCTTACCCATCAAGATCAGAGATGTAACAATACTCACAGACTTTTTGGTATTGAAGATGGATAAAGAGCCTAAGGATCCATTGATCTTTGGAAGACCGTTCCTAGCAGCAGTTGGAGCTGTGATCAACATCAAGAAGGGTCGCATCAAGCTGAACATAGGGAGAGGACCAAAGATGATCTTCAACATAAAGATCAACACCACGAACCTCACTGCCCAAGTTCAGCTAGTATATGAGAAGGAACTCAATGAAGTTAACCCGAAGAATGGGTACTCAAGTATTGAAGGAGTTGAAGATGAGTTGGGAAAGGAATCAACAAAGTCTGAAATGTACTATGAAGTCTTCAAGACTGTCAAGGAACCTGATAAAGGATTCTCTGCTGAAGTTAAGGAAATCAGGACATTGGAAATGTCCAAAGGTGAAGGCATCCTTAAGGATCCAGGAAAATGACTTCATGAGTTCAACCCTCAACCTGAACGTGTACCACCTCTCAAGCCACCTTCTAACAATCCAATCTCTAAAAAATACTTGGAACCTCAACTCAAAACTTTGGAAATCAAAAATGGAGACCAAGTGTTCTTACTCAACAGAAGGTCCAAGTACTATCTGGAAATCATGGATCCATTGTGTTCCACGACCTTCATGATCAAAGAGGTGCTTTCAGAAGAAGACATCATACTTGCTGTAGAAGTTGATGAACAACCAAAGATGAACTCCAAAGTTGACAAGAACTACGACAATGGAGCTTTCTCACAAAAGACCTCGGTTCTCTTCGGAGAACCATCTCAGGGTCACTAATCCCAAAAACAGGAAATCATGCTTAGTGACTTAAACACTTGGAAGGAAGTCTCATGTCTATCTTTGTATATATATTTCATTTTCAATGTTTTTAAATTTTCAGTTTTTGAATTAATGCATTCTAGTTTCATCTTGTTTTGGTGTTTTAGGTACTTATGGATTGAGTTTCGGGAACCTTGCAATGAGAAGAGGAATGGGACATGGTGGATATGCATTTTCAAAATGATGATCGAGTGAGAGAATGACGGGAGCAACGCGTTTGCAACGAAGAAGATCGATCCATTCATGAGCTGGGATCAATCTACCTCAGTGCCGGGATCGATCTGAATTCACCTCAGGATCGATCTGAATTCACCTCGGGATCGTTCCCATTAACAACAAGGTGAACGATCCTTATGAACCACAACAACAATGTGAGACCGATCCACATGCTCAATGCTGGGATCAATCCAAAACAGGACGTGATCGATCCCACACGACGTACCATCGATCCGACTTTACAACATACCATCGATCCCAATTTGCAGCTTGTGATCGATCTAGTACTCAAACGGGATCGATCCTCATGCTTCAAACATCATCAAACCGGTTGTCAAAGATGCAATCAACCCGAGCAAAACGAAAACATTTCGAACCAAGGGAGTGTAATTTT
>OVBE01008711.1:0-16862 GCA_900406425.1 Iberis pinnata | reverse complement strand
GGCCTTGTGTCGAAATGGGCTTTCAGAGCAGGTGCCAAACCTGGTATCAACACTTCTCATTCGATGTAAGAGTTGAATAATAATAAAGCCTACAATTCTATAATTCTATGATTATGTCCTTCTTAACCTTTTTTCTCTCTCTCTTTCACTCTTTTTTTCTTATTTGTTGTTTATATTTTGAAAATTTCACCCATCACTCTATTTTGCAAATTCAAATAATAAAATGAAAAAGTTACCTTAAAAAAATATCTGATTTTTTCTACATCTAACAAGATTAAAAATTTTCAAATGAACTTATTTTTATAAAGTAGTTATTAGTAAAACAGAAACCCCAAATGTAAAATATAAACCTCAAATATAAACCCCAAATATAAATCCTAGACACATATATAAACCTTAAACACAAATATAAACACTAAACACAAATATAAACTATAAACCTAAAGTATAAACCCTACGCCTCAAAAAATCTAAACCCTAAAACAAAATATAAACCCTAAACCTAAAATATAAACTCTAAACCTCTATAAATCTAAACCCTAAAGAAAAATAAACTTTGAAACAAATATAAATCCTAAACCCAAAATATAATTCCTAAACATCCAAAAATCTAAACCCTAAACAAAAAAATAAACCCCAAAAAAATATAAATTCTAAAACTTAAATACAAAATATAAACCATAAACACTAAATATATATTTTAAACACAAATGTATAAACATAAACCCCAAATATAAATACTAAAATCCAAAATATAACCTTAAACCTAAAATATAGACACTAAACCCCTAAATATTAATTCTAAACCCAAAATATGAATCTTAAACCCTAAATTCCAAAATATAAACCATATATACTGACTATCGAGAACAATAGTCTGACTACCTATGTATACAAACTCTAAACCCCAAAATATAAACTCTATACTCCAAAGTATAAACCCGAAAGTATAAACTCTAAAGTATGAACTCTAAACCGAAAATGTAAACCATAAACCCTAAAATCTAAACCTTAAACCAAAAAATATAAACTCTAAATTCAAAAATATAAATCCTAATCCCTAAATGTAGACTCCAAAAATAAATAAGACTATGAAAAAGTTAGATTAGTCAAAAAAAAAAGTTAGAATAGCAAGAAAAAACTGTGTCCGACAAAATAAGGATTATAATTGGGGTGGAAAAGAAACTAGCGACTGAGGGAGAGTGAAAGAGGGAGGAAAAAAGAGAAATGGTATAATTGCATTTTTAGAAAATGGCATAGTAATCCTAGGTTGTAGATGTTACATACTTAATTTTAGGATGTGTAGATGTTATTGAGTGCAATTCCCCTTTTTAATTATGCAATTTAAAAAACTAAAGAGGTGCATTTGAATAGTTGTATCTTTTAAGATGTGTAATTTTATTCAATTTTTTGTATGTTGTATATATATAAACTTAAAATTTATAAAGAGCACTTGAATAGTTGTGTCATTTAAGATATGTATTTTCGTTCATGTTTTTGTGCTTATTAATAATAACAATCCTCTAAAACAGAAGAAGTTTCATTGAAAAGACATATTTTAATTTTAATTTTAATTATGCAATTTAAGAAACTAAAGAGGTGCCTTTAAATAGTTGTGTTCTTCATTCAATAAAATTACAAAATTTTCCCTAAGAGCCTATAGTGATTCTGATTCAGCTGGATGTAAACAAACAAGGAGATCTATAGGGGGATTTTGTACTTTCCTGGGCAATAACATAATCTCTTGGTCTTCAAGCAAACACCCCACAGTCTCGAAGTGTTCCACTAAAGCAAAATATAAAACTCTTTCAGAAACAACATATGAAATAACGTGGTTGAATTACATGATGAAGAAATTGGGAATACCTCGGGAGATGAAGCCGGAGCTGTACTGTGATAATCAATCTTCAGTGTATTTGACGACAAATTTAGCTCTGCACAAGTGCAACAAGAACATTGACACTGATTTCCATTAGGTCAGAGAGCGTGTTGCACTTGGAGCTCTTACTATTACTCACATTCCAATCAGCTTCAAATCGCCGACATCTTCACGAAGTCATTGCCATACACTCCGTTATGCTCTTTCAGGTATAAACTTGGTTTGGATTATCTTCCATCGTATCCGCATGCAACTATGATCATGTCAGCTTCTCCGTAACCAAGATTGAAAGGGAGTGTAATACACACTAAGAAGACTCTGGCTCAGGAAGAGGTTTCTCCTCCCAACTTGGGCTCCAAATCAAGCAAGCCCACAAGTCTAAAAACTAGTGCATCAATAAATCCCAACTCGAAGCCCATATTGAGTGACTCAACAAACTCTATTTCATCGTCTTCCACCCTCTGCAAGAAGACAAAAACAGAGCGAAACATTAGTAGTAACAGAATCGCAGAACTAGCAAAAACAAAAGAAATTAACAACTGTCCAGTTCAGCTATATAACAAATATCAATCATTGACCGACGAATGAAATTGTGATAGCTGTATTAGGGTTACAATGAGAATCAATTACCCTTGATATATATTCAAATCTCATTTAAACCTTAAGCCTTAAGCTGAAATAAATCAATAAAATAGTTCTTTAAATCATCTCTCAAAATCTCTATTTCTAATTTAGGCTGCAACTGAGATTCTGCAACTTTGTTTCGAAGATAAAGACTCGAAGCTTTTGATGGAGCAAATTCTAAATCTCTCAAAGAAACGTGATCAGGTTAAATAGGTACTTCAATTGTTTATATGTTCCTTATTTGTTTTTGAATGAAGTTTTTAGGGACCTTTGGAAATCCAGTTTGGTTTTTCTTATTCTTTGGTTGACATGGTTATTAGGCTGGAAATTTTCTTTGAACTTTTTATTATAATATCGTTTTCTTTAGAATTGCATAGAGGTGGTGTTTGATTATCCTAATTTTGAAAAGAGACAAAATGACTTAAGCAGATGTTCTTGATTTTTTGTGAATTTGTAGGTATGTAGTATATCGGTTTAATATAAGAAGATGTCTAGTATACTTAGTGGTGAAACAACTTCTTGTAATCTATTTGAATTAATGGAATACCATCTTATTACTTTGATGTGTCATATGTGTTGTTTCTATGGTCTATGTTGTTCATTAACAAGTAAGTTAATCACCAATTTAAATATTGTAACTTTCGTTTCGGATGCCTTCTATATGTTTCTTCATTGTTGATTTTTCACATTCCAAATTCTTCGAAATTGCTTCTTGATTTTGAGTATGAATACACAAAGGCGTCTTAACTTAAGAGAAAACTACTCACTGAATCAATTATGAAAAAATGCAGTATTGCAAGTCTTCGGATGAATTGAGAATCTCGTCCTCCTAATTAAAATTCGTAAGTTATCATGATGTCTTCCTAAACTATGGAAGATTTAATTAAATTTTAATAACCTTCATAAATAGGAAGACCTTACTAAATTTAGAAGATATAAGAACTCTTATGATTAGCCTTTTTTAAGAATCTTTTATAATTTTGTATAATCTTTTCTATAACAAAAATTCCTAAATTTTTTAAACTATTCAACATATTGGGTAAGGTCTTACTTAACGCCAACAAAATAGAAGAATGAAACATATAATGTGCACATAAATAACAACTTTTTATTTTTAGTTACTTTGTTATGAAAAATAAGTGTATTATGTTTTGGAAAGATATAAGAAGCGCATCTTAAATTTCTAGTAAACCTCCCATAATTCTAATGATGTCTCTCTGAATTCCAAAAAGTTTAATAACAAAAGGTTCGTAAAATTTAGGAACGCTTTACTAAAGTCGATATTATATGTAGTTAGTTACTACTCATGTAACCCTCCCTTGAACTCAATTATGACAAAAATAAATATTTTATGTCTTCTAATGATTTGGGAGTCTCATCCAAAATTCTTAATTAAACTTCCTAAATTATCATGATGTCTTTCTTAATTATGAAAGATTTAACCAAATTTTAGTAAATATTCATAAACAATTAGGAAGACCTTATTAAATTTAAGGTTTTTACAAGAACTACCATATTTGTAGTTATTTTTTTATATAGAAAATACCAACACACAAAAGGTTTGTACGATGTGCCATAATAATGGTACGGATGGCATGTGTAAAATGACATATTGGCCTCTGCGAGAAAGATGCATATTTTGACGGGAGTGAAGTAAAAAAACAATGCATTAATTGCACTTAATGATGAAAAGATGGGTTTAATTATGCAAAATTAAAAAAAAATTATAACCTTAATTTGTGATGGCCGCCATTAATTGTTGTTTGGTAGAGCTGCTTCCACTAGCAAAGAGGAGTGAAGAATGTAAGGGCATTTACTAATTTTTTTTTTAATAATAAATGTCATGTTTTTAACTTATTTAGCAAGAAAACGAAATGGATTATTTATAGAATAGGTAATGGACAAAAAATGTGTTGGTCAATGTTATAGTTGGTCGTTTGAATTCGAAAAAAGTAATGGGCATTTTGGTAGTTGAAGCCATGAAATGAAGAAGCTTGTTTCTGGTTTGAGACAATGTCGTAGATGGATAATTAGTCTCGGGTGGACACGTTGTTGTAGATATCTAATCTGAGTTAAGAAGAAGTGATGGATGAAATGTTTTGTTTCACAAAATCATTGTTCGTAATGGACACTTGATGAATTAGTTAATGGACTAAAAAGGTTATTAGACAACTTGTTGTCGACAAAATTTTTCAGTAGCGTATGATATTTGATAAGTCTTGTTATGTTTGTGTAGGAGCTCATAAATGGACCATAATGTATTAATAATAGCTGGAAAGTGAAAATGCATAGATTGTGAAACTTGGCATTTCCGAATTGATAAAGATATGTATGCAAAATCTGTTAAGCTAAAGAAAAAAGAAGGATACAGAAGTTTCATAAAAAAAGATAGTGGAAGCATATGGGGGGGGATGAAAGGTGGACAAAGCATTAGTTTGAGCTACTGGCATAAGAACTCAGATGTTGTGTTTACAAAAACGAGGATGCCTCCGGTTTCAGTCGATAGCAATGATAGTTTATCAAGATTCAGAAATACAATGTGTGTGACAGGTGGTGTGAATTTGTACTTGTCCATTAAGGATGATGTGGACAAACCTGGAAATGAACTGGTTGTTTCTCGTCCACCAGAATCAGAATCGAACATTGAAAAAACTGTTGAGATGTTAGGAACATACGAAGATGAAACATTCCGGGAGACAGTTGACCAACTAGAAATGAGACATACAATGTTCTGCAGCAGAGGGTGTGTATGATGGTCTCATAGATATATACACTGCTGCGGATGGACATGAGTTGTGTGAATGTGGATAGGAAACGTCTGTGTGTGAACATACAAGTGACATGGTGGAGGAAGAAATTCAGAAGAAACAAAAACGGACTGGAAAAGAACATGTATTAGTTAGCGAGAACAGTGAACTAGGAGACAAAAAGTGATACTGAAGATGACGATTTGCATGACAGTAGCGAGGAGCCGCTTGAATATGATTTCGACTTGATGAGGGAATTAATAGATAGTGATTACCCAACACAATAGGATCCATATGCTCTTATATATACAGATGGTGAGTGTACAAAAAATTAGTTATGACGTTGTGTGTTAGCATCTTTGTAATGGCTGTTGTTGTACATGTGGTGGATATGGTACTTGCACAGGTGGACATAGCGGGGAACAAAGAGTGCATGAGGATACTAATGTCCAATGCAATGGACAACCTGTTTCTGATATTGATGGACAAGAGGGGAATCAAGGTATAAATGCATGTGAATGGATAAAGAATTTGTTGTGGTTTGGCCGATTGTGAGTTAGCAGCTTTGTAATGTCTATTACTGTATAGGTGGTGGACATGCTACTTGCATAGGTGGACTTACCAGTGGAGGAAGAACACTTGATGGCAGTGATATCCAATGCAGTGGACACCCTGTTTTTGATGATGATGGACAAGAGGAGAATGAAGGTACATATGCGAATGTGTAGACATATAAATGTATGGTCAATTTTGGTTATAGTGTTGGAAGCTTCTAAGTCTATGGTCATTGTGTTGGTAGGTGCTTTAGTTGTTGTTGGAGACGCATGCGCAACGGTGGACATGTTTCGAACATGGTAACTCAACCATTAGCAAGAAATGTGGCTACAGGAGTTGGTGCATCAGCCGAATATTGTGGAAATATCAATGCAAGTGAGTGGACAGGACGAGTGTTGTTCAATTGTATACATGTTATACATCTTGAAGTCTTCTCAATGTATGGTTATTGTGTTAGGTACTTTAGCTAGTATTGGAAGCGAAAGTATCCCTCGTGGACATGTTTCTGATACGGTATCCGAACCAGAGTTGGTACAAGTTGTCCACGGTAATGGACAAGAAACTGCCATTTGGGATGTCTATCTGTTAACGAGATAATTTGTAAAGCATTTGTTGACAGATCAAAAGATTAATTTGGTTTTTTCATTGTGCGAATATTAACCCATATGGTGTGTGTTGGTGGATTGTACAGATATACCTCCTCGTGATAGACATGGTGGGAAGCCTACCAGTGCACAAAATGATTCTTGTGTACATGGTAGGAATGCTAGCAGTGGACAAAATGAGTCTTGTAGTGATAGAAAACCTGACACTTGTGATGTGTGGTTGGATGAATTTGCGCTATCGCTGGATATGTCTATTGATGCATCACCATTCAAGGATAATATTAATAAAATGCAAAGTGATAAATAAAATATGAGTTTGAAGAAGGGTGGAGATGCAATTCACGTGGGTATGTCTTTCAAGAATAAGGCTGAGCTTCATAGGGCGATATAATTGTACTCAGTATAAAGATTGTTTAACTTCCGGGTACAAGCTTCTGCCAAAACCATGATAATTTATGTTTGTTCCGATAGTAATTGTAATTGGAGGGTGTACGCTACAATGAACGGCGGTTGTCCAAATGTGGAGGTGTGAAAAGTAACATTAATGCATACTTGTGACGTTAATGCTAGGTCTCATTATGGTAGGAAAGCAACATCCATAATACATGGAGAGTTGTTGAAATCAAAATATGCGCATGGAAAAGTTGGTCCTCGTGCTTGTGATGTGCCACAAATCGTTTTGGCATAGTATAAATGACTATTTCGTACGTGAAAGCATCGTATACGAAAGAGGTGGCAATGCAGAAAGGTAGGGATAGTGAGGAGGAGAGTTATGAGTTTCTGAAGAAGTATTTGGATTTTATGAGTTTGACAAATTCGGGAACAATATCGAAGGTGAAAACTATACAAAGAACAGTCGAGGGGCCAAAATAGTTCAAGTACTTATTTTTGTGTTCGGTGCATCAGTTATGGGGTACTAGCATTTGAGAAAAGTTATTGTCATTGATGGTACACAAACGAAAGGGAAGTATAAAAGCTGTTTGGTTGCGGCGAGTGGTCAAGACGGGAATTACCAAATTTTTCCTTTAGCGTTTGGCGTGATTGATGGGGAAAACACTGCTGAATGGACATGGTTTTTTACACAGTTGCGAACATTCGTCCAGATGCTGAAGATCTTGTTTTTGTTTCAGACCAACACCAAGCCATATACGCTAGATTAAAGAATGTTTTCCCACTATCAAGCATGGAGCCTGTATTGTGAATTTGGAACGGAACGTGAACATAGGTTCAAATGTGAAGGGCTTGCAACATGGTTTCGAATGTGGCAAGGTCATACACGATTGGTAATTTTAGGTATTGGTTTGAAGAGGTACATAAACATAACCCTAGTTTTGCTAATTATCTTTTGGATATTGGATTTGCTCACCAGACACTTGCTTATTTTCACGGGATGCAGTACAACGTGATGAGCAGCAACATATCTGAATCTCTAAATGCGGTGCTTCAGAAGGCCATCGACTTTCCAATATCTACTATGGTTGAATATATTAGAACATCGTTAACATGGTTTTGTTCGCGCAGGAGGGTAGCTGAGAATGCTAAAACATGTTGTACCCCTCAGATTGAGGACTTGTTGATTGAACACCTGAAAGATGTGACTGATTGTGCTGTTATTGCAGCATCAGACACTATTTACCAAGTTAAAGACAGTAGTGAGTGTGTTTTCATAGTGGATTTAGTGAGAAAAAGTTGTACATGCATGGTGTTCGATGTTTTGCTAGTACCATGTTGCCATGCTTTAGCAGTTGTGGGGATTAGAAACATAGATATATACACTCTTGTTGGTGAATGTTACTCCATGAAAGAATGGATGAAGCTGTGGACAGATCTAATTCTGCCTCCAGCAGAAGAGAACGATAGTGATCTTCCCCAGTCTTTGGTGGACGAACATACTAACCCTCCGAGGACTAGGAGGAGCTCGGCACGACCAAGGACAGTTAGAATCCCCTCGCAAGGACAACACTGTGTACGTTTACTCGAAATACATTAACCAGTGGACAAAATTTATAAAAAATGTGTTTAAGTGTTGTTGTCCATTGAAAGAGTAACATATGTTTCTAATGTTTAATACACAGGGGTTGCGCGTGCTATCCGGAACTGTACGGCTTGCAACTTACTGGGCCACAATCGGGCGAGTTGCAAGAACCCGTTATAGATGTCTAATATCATGGCTATATTTTGTGTACAATTTATTTTGGCTACAATGTAGACAACCCAACTGTATAGGGTTGATACTATGAAGATGTATTTTTGTAACAATTTGTTGAAGAATTTGTAGTGTCTTACAACTTCGTTTTAATGTAATGAAGATACTTTATGTTTACAATTTACATGTTTTGGCAGAGATGGAAGAATGTCTATACATGGACAGACATGTGATGGACGAGCGCGTTAGACATGTTTATTTAAGTACGATGGACATATTTCAGAGTGTAGACAAACACAACCAATTTCTTTATTGTTGGAGAAGTGTATACCGCATGTTTTTGTTTGTGGATATATGTAGTATGTGTGCAAGTACTGGCAAGTTGAAAGAAAAAACAAGAGAGAACATATGTTGATACGTGGACAAGTACTTGCAGTTTTTGAAGGCATGGTGGACAAATGAAGTAGACATTGTTAGAAAGCCATTGTCTATCACCAATAACACATTTTCAATAGTTTGAAAGAACATCATTGTAAGAAGCATTTTGGACATCTTCCATTTGGTGTGCACCTGTAACAAAAGGGACGATACTAGTAGGTAACATCTCTTTAGTACCATCGCAATGGACATCTTTTTCTCATATTTGTCATGGGCATAGTGCAAATATCAGACACCAGTTACTCGACTAAGGATATCGTGTACTCCGGAGATGGTGATGCTTGTAAAAATCTAACCATCCTTTCAGTTCCATAGTTCACACTCTCGTTGCAATAATGGGAAATATCTCCAGTTAGGTTGATTTTCAATGACGTGCTCGGCGCATGTGGTAGGTTTAGTATGTCAATAGCATTATCAACTTCTCTCTCGCATCCAAAAAAACGTACACTCTCCAAGTAACGAGCTGCATTTTCCCTGGCGTTTGTACACCGTGATATAAAGTGTTGGAACTTAGAATCCGTTGCTGCAAAGTGTGGGAATGTTTCAACCATATATAGAGATGTTGTCTTCAAAACGCGTTGGTGAAACGCTAGTCTTGTGTCTTGTTTCCCACTAGCAATTAAAGGACCTAAACATTGAAAGTCATATATCCCAACCAAATATACGATTGATACTTGAACCTAAAGTGGCAAAGAAAATATGTGAAGATTTTCCATATATATGGAGGAGAGTGTGAAGAAGATGAGAAACAAAAAGTTTGTGCATTATATATATATATATATATATATATATATTGTATGACAAACACTAATTTAAAAGATAAAATTTACCGCCCCAACAACCCATGTAATTAGAAATATTAATGGGACCTTAGTAATAATATTTGACCACCTACCCAACCGCATTAGACGAGATGAAACGTGGGCTCCTTTATGCATAATAAATCTGATGAACATTCATAAGCGTAGACAAAATATATGATGGATATGGTAATGATCAACCTTTTAAAAATGTGAAATGTTTTTTTGAGGGTTTATGAACAATATTTTGTGGACATAAATAAGTGTAGACGTAATGTACGATGAGCATAATAAAGAATATTCTACTAAGCATATAATATTTGATGGACATAGATAACCGAAGAAAAAAGTATCTGATGGACATAACATCACACATTGTTGACAGCAACATAAGTTAGAGATAAATATGTTTAGGTTTTTCAAAATAAAATATTTAAGATTGACAGACCAAAGTAAGAACAACACTCCTCAACCTGAAAGTGGCTTGACATATTCTCATACAAATCAAACGCATAGTTCATACGCATATTGTCCACAAGCTTCTCCGTTATACCTCCCAACTCAACATCTTGACAATGAAACTCCACAAACTTTATTGCGAATGGACAACAATCTCCAGCGCAATTGTTCAGCGAGACCTCGCGTACTCATTTGTAGACAAAGGTAGTTGGTGATGGTGACTTATATACATCTAAAGGGACCAGTTGGTTGATTGCAGCTAAAATCATATCCACGAGAGGGTCCATGATCGAAATCTTCTTTCTCTCAGCAGTTGCACTGTGCAATGGATCTAGGATAATGATCTTGCCACTTATAAGGTCGATAACCAAAACAACCCAATGCTTCTTACCCCAGTTCATAGGAGCATACAATGTGTCTACATCTGCATACCATGGGATATTATTAAACCGACTAGGAATAATATCTCGAACATAGTTGTAGATCATGCTGTTCCAAGAACCACGAGCCCTTTTTTTACTTCTTGACTGCGGGAAATTCGCTACAAAGCATCCTTGTGAAGAAAGTATATGTTATAACAATTCTTTTATGGATCAAAATGTCGCTAATGTTCCTCTACAAAAGGCTAATATGTGCATCCATGTGCTACAAATTTGTAAATTATCAGTTGGATAATGCATATATATATACAAAAAATTCACGTCTTTGATGTAGAAAGGTTTCTTACGCTTGAATCCACCCACTGGCGGGGTTTCAAAATCTTAATGAAAAACGACTTCTTAACGGGATGTCTATCAATGATGTATTCACTGTGACATCGATTAGCATCAATATAATATCTCATGACGTCTTCCTATTTAGATGAGTTGAAAAAAAAGCAAGGGGAGGTACGTACTTTGATTTATATGTTTTAAACTCCTTCATGAATTTCTTTTCCTTACTTACATCTAGTCTCGAGAAGGACGGGTGGATGTTTCTTCCGTCCACATGCTTCAGGGTGGTGAAATCGTAGTATTTTTTCTAGGCCGTTTCTTAGGACTTTGCAACATTTTCCCAGCATGTTTTCTTGATGCAGAATCGTCAACCAACTTAGCATCATATCCCTCGGTTCTGGAATTGGTTTCCTAAACCACAAAAACAAGGGAATGTCCTAAAAATGTTTGCGTCCAAAGTAATTTGTTTGTAAATTTGGCCTACAATGGACATATAACTTGTCCACCACATTTCACTCCACATACTTACCACTTCAATTGCGTTTTGTTCATGCCCCCCCTGCCAGTTCTTCATCTAGCTCCGCCTCAGTTTCAGTTTCCTTTCCCTTTTTTTGTAGAATATAATTGTCATGCCAATGATTTTAATCTAATCAACCTATATACTAATAGATAGACAGACAAAAACTTGTTCATTGTACAAAAACATATGTCAATTGTGAAGTGTACGTTTATTTTGTATTGAATTGTAAATTTTGTCCATGATAGACGTGTAATTTGTCCTACAGCTTTCAACTGATATTGCATATAAACAGCTTGACAAAAACTAAGTCCACTTATAAAAATATGTCCATTAATGGACTGTTCAGAGACCTAGTTGTTACATAACACCAACACCATAAATCTATATTAACTTGTTTTGAATAAGCAATCTACTTGGTTTGGAAATTTCCACGGATAGAAACAATACCGATTTCAATACACATACTTACTACTTTCACTGCGTTTTGTTCATTCCTCCTTCCAATTCTTCATCTAGCTCTGTCTTAGTTGCAGTTTCCTTTTCATGGTTTTATATAATAAAAATGTCATGACACAAATTTGGATATGAACAACCGACATACTCATAGATAGACATAAAAATCTTGTTCACTGTACGAAAAATATGTCCATTTTGAAATGTGCATTTTTTGTATTGATTTATAAATTTTGTCCACGATGGACATGCAATTTGTCCTACACCTTTCAACTGTTATTGCATATAAAAAACTTGAAAAAATTAAGTCCACTTATAAAAATATGTCCATTAATGAACTGCCCATTAACAGATCTATATATCTACTTGTTTTGAATAAGCAATCTACTTGGTTTGAAAAATGTCGACGGATAGAAACAATGTCGATTTTAAATACACGTACTTCCCACTTCCACTACATTTTTTTCACGGCCCCCTTCCGATTGGTCATCTACCTCCGTCTCAGTTGCAGTTTCTTTTTCCTGTTTTTATAGAATACAAATGTTATGACACAAAATTGGATATGATCAACCAACATATTTATAAATTAGTGAACCTATTCATATATGGCTTACCATTTCTTGGTCGCACACGATTTAAACCTCTTCCTCATCCGCTTGCTCATCATTTGCCTAGACTAGAGGAATAGCCTGAAATTAATTACCATTTTTTATAAATAAATTTGATAACGGACTCCTTGATATGTGCATTATAATATGTCCATTGTGAAAATTGGTCCATATAACCTGATTTACGAACATAATGATCTCCACAACAACATTTTATCTCTTCCCCTCCAATTGGTTCAAAATCCTCGTCCATTTTCTCAACGATTTGATCTTTTTACTTGGGTTTTGATGAACCTTCCGCCTCCTGTGGATAAAACAATTAATGGACAAGATTACGTGTAAACAGAACTTTGTCCATTGTGCTAATTTATTCTCCACTACTTAATTAATTGAAAAGTTTTGTACACTCTCATGTACTAACCCATTAAATTTTCTTTTTGCACCTAGCACTTCCACATCCATATCGTCTTCTGTAGAAATCTGTTAAATAAGAGTTTTGGTGATTTAAACAACCAAATGTGTACAATGAACAATTTTTTTTTCTGTCAACTATTAGCTGCACCTTTATTGCTTATCCACCTTTTGATTCCATATCTTGTTCTGCATGCGCCTGTTCATCATCTCCAGCTTAAATCTGTCAACTTGCACATTTTAGATTACATACCCTGGTTGCTTGGAACAGTGTCTACCATTTAAAATCACTAAAGATATGTAAAACAACTATCTGCTCCATCATTCATCTTTGGTTCGTCTACCCATATGCTAGTCACTCGTAATAAGGCTAGCCTCTTTATAGAGAGCCAAGTCACTTAAAGCTCTTCAAAGTTTAGGACATGTAACTACAGAAGGGAAAATTTTATCGAGATTATCGAAGCTCAAATCATTTTCATCGGTTTCAAAGTTTACCAAATGGTCGTTCATTTCAACCTAACATGTTCAACAAACACTAATATTATATTTGTTTACGTCATTTACCATTGCATGATCTACAACCTATATTTACAACAAACCCCATCATGGAATCCATATATGTTGAAATTAGAAATTTAAATTAATTAGTACCTTCTCCTGCAATTGTTTTTGTGGACATGTTGTATTGTCCATTTCCACCTGGTATTGCCTTCTTCTTCCATGGTATCTATAGAACGCCGTCTTTGTCTCCGAAATATAATCTCTTACATGCTTTAGAAGACACCTACAACATTATGAAAATTTACATTCTGTCATTTATTTTGCTACTCACACATTCATTTGTATGTGCATATGGACATATTATTCAGACTTGACAGAACCTTTTTAGTAGACTGTTCCATTACTTCGTCTACGTCTACAGAGTCTCTAGTGGACATGGTGATGACCTTTTACATTAGGTGTTTCCCGACCTGGTCTACGTCCACTATGTCTATTGGAGACAGATTCCCAACCTGCAAAAAGTATGATTTATTTTCCTACTTTCACCTTCATTTATACGTGAAGTGAGACATATTATTCAGACTTGACAGGACCTTTTCAGTGGACTGTATTGTTGCTTCATCTACTTCTACAGAGTCTCCCGTGGACATGGTGACGACCTTTTTCATTAGGTGTTTCCCGCTCTGGTTTACGTCTACCATGTCTGTTGGAGACAGATTCCCAACCTGCAACAAAAATGATTTATTTGAACGTATACCTTCCAAAGAATGTTTTAAACAAATTTGGTAAAAAAATACTTACACAATTAGATATATATATATATATATATATATGTGTGTGTGTGTGTGTGTGAGAAAGTTTACAATCCTTGGGTATTCACCAAAATTCAAAGTCTCACACCTAAATACGCCACCGTCATTGATTTTTCTTTCCGGTGTGTCCTTCTCATATAACGTAAAATGTTTGCTTTAGGGTACACTAGGTGGAGGTATCTTCTCAGAGTTTTCAGAGTAAGTGAACTTCCCGCCCTTCTGCATTGCACTTATATGCTCATCCATTATTTCGTCTTTCATCCTTGATTTCTCTCTATCTATAAGATCATTAATCTTTTTTGCCCGCTCCGCAAGAATCTGACTCCAGATTTCATTAGTCACCTGTTCCTTTAGGGCCTTAAACATCTTCTCCACATGTTTATAGACATATTTTGAATACAAGGTTTCCCCTTCGTCCACTTCCAAAATAGTAGATGGACGTCTTTCAAGTTCTTTACGCTTAGTCTGTCTAGCATTAGACGTCTCAGCCAACTCTTTACCCTGCCTCTTTTTCTTTGTAACTGTTTTTGCAAATTTTGTTTCTCTTTTCAATAACCACAATAGGATCAAAGACACTTGATCCGCCCATCCACATATTTTTGTCAAATTTAAATCCTTCTGCTATCAAACTTTCCATGTAATTGGCAGCCTCATCATCTACCACGTCCATCCAATAGTCATTCACCTCCGTGTACTTGTGGTCATCGGCAAGAAGAAGCAATGGCACATGCAACTGAAAAAGGCAGAATATAAACATCGCTTAAACATGATAAATTGATTACAATAGAACAATAAATTAACTTATACAAATTACAGTTGGTGGGTTCTCGATTTGCATTATGTTGGCGTTGTGGCAGGTCCTACACACCAGCAAAATCTTTGATGCAGCAAAGAAGAACAATTGCATCCCAACCATAAAGCCGTGAGTCACGGTGTGAGATCCGTTCAGCTTCTTAGTCACTTTATATCCTTGCATTGGCTGCCCACTTTCACCATCTCAATGGTAAGAATAAAATACTCGCGACCCCGTGGATACTTTTCACAATTCTACTTGAAGCTCTAAACAGATTGGTGTTACACATTAATATACCTTCAACAATTACGAGAATATGTCATTCTTCTCTCAGCACGTAAATTCTTGTCCATTTTCAGCCACTCAACTATGTCTTTTATAAGGACATTATGCTTCTTCCTATCTACAAGCTTGTTCCAATATGGTTGTTTTCCCTCTTCTCGATTTTAAAGTCTATCTATTATAAATTTCTCGGGATAAAGACCACAAGGAAGCTCAGTTGCAATACCAAACTCATGAAGCGATACACAAAACGGATGCCCTCCAAAAAAATACCATAACTCATATTTCCTACTAGTTACCAATGATCGGCACAACATATGATGTACCAATTTACCGGAGAAAGAAGCCTTCCGAACCAAATTGCTGAGCAGTGGACCAAATACTGAAGCTATGAGATAGGTTAATGTTGCCATTCCTTCCAAGGCATCCACGAGGTCAAGTAGATAGTCGGGCTTCGAGTATGAGATAATCCGACCACCGGGAGGATATCGGTCTAACGTATAAAGCCTTTGAGGGAGGCGTGAGGGATCTACCTTAATTGCTTGTTGTTTATTCGCGGTGTCATATGTTTGCGAGGACAATGTTTTGCGCGGGTTGTGCACCATATCAGCTGCTCTCTTACTTGGTCCACTGAAATTTAGGCCTTCGTTGTGGACCACATCAGATGCTTTCTCAATTGGTCCACAGAGATTAAGGACTTGGTTGTGGACCACCTCAGATGCTCTCTCACTTGGTCCATCGATATTAAGGCTTTCGCCGTGGACATGATTTGGTTCTGCTTCAATAACTTCTGTGGACGATTGTGGTTGAATCTGGTCCACAACGGTTGCATAAGTTCCTTTTGGTAATGTAGATGAAACTAATTATGCTTGTTTTGGGTTGACATGCATTAGATCTAGTGTTTCTGTGAACAACTTGATGAGAGAATGGTGGACCGTATTTTCGGTGTCGTCGTATATTTGGTCCATTGATGATGTTTTCGTGGACATAGTGTGTAAAGACTCTGCTCCGGTTTCTGATGACTTCTCTCCGGTGTGCGGCTGTACAGGTTCTACAGGACGAGTGTTTTGTTTGGTTGTAGGGTAATCCTGTTTTCTTTGTGCTGTATTTTTCCCACCCTAACTTTGTGCATGCGGAGGATTAGTCTTCTCACCGGCCGGGTTTTTTTATTGTCGACTGATTCTGCTTTCGCACAGACCCGGTGGCCGGTTTCTCTGTGGAATTTTTTTCTTGATTATTTGTTGCCTTACCCGGTGGTTTTATGGCAGTTTCGTCGGTGGTTTTTGTTGGAATTCGTACCGATTTATAACTCTTTATAAATATTAATTACGAATTTATATTCCCAGGATTCGTGCAAATAANTGTCGTGCCTCTACCGGTATCCACACGCACACAAACTGGATCTAAGATGGTATGCTAGTACCTTACGAGATCAAATCTCAAAAGAATCGTCGCGACAAACTATTCGTCTCTGCCTCTTTTCCTCTCTCTAGGGTTTCTAATTAAATCTTACGTT